>JAPSES010000105.1:95270-120975 GCA_029822895.1 Maxillicosta whitleyi | reverse complement strand
CCCAAAGTACAATCATGCAAAGTTTGAAGAAAATCGGAGTAATAGCCTTAGAGAAATCTTCCGGACAAAGTTCAAGGGGGACACGGCTTTGGAAACAACACAAACACATATAGCTCTGCACTTACGTGGGAGCTAAATATAACTCACATCATTAAAAACACCTGAGAATCTCAGTATCTGTTGAAGAGAGCATGTTTCAGTATCACCAGGTCTAAACATCTCTATAAATTTATTTCGCTACTTCTCTTTTTTAAAAGTTATTTTAAAAACGTCTGCTCCAGTGACATAATCGTAGCACCTTTATCCCTCGTGATCACCTACCTGAAGTGTTTCCCAGAGATTGAGTGCAGCTCCTCGGCTACTGCACAGTAGATGCTCGTCTGTGCTCCTTCCCGTGGCGTTTTCAGGAACATTGCGAAGACGGTGAAAAATATCGTCATGAGGGTCGAGTGTCTGGTCAGGTCAGAGTTCACCGTCCCAGGATGCACCGAGTTCACTGTCACATTGGAGTCTGTGATGACAACAGATCAACTTCAGCTTGGAGATGTTATCGCTTTATGATCTGTAAGGGGTAAGTACTGGAAAATAAATGTATTTATATTGTAACAGTGCAGTGTAACAAAACTTCTTATAGTGATCACATCTATCAGGTCAGATTATTTGTTTTTTAGGCACTTTTGTCATTTTATTTCAGATTACAATCTACTGTAAATCACACATCACCAATACCGATACCTCACCCAAACCCATTGGTTTTATCCACATTGTATGTTGTATATTTTACAAAATTTGTCTATTATAACTCTATCCTACTTGTTTTTTATTTTATTTTATTTTTTACTACTAGCTTCTTACCTACTCCATGCTCTATGTATGCACAAAACCACTTTAGCAGATTCCTAGTAATGTGAGCCCTATTTACATACATGGCAATAAACATGATTTAGATTCTGATATGGATATAGTGTTTATTACATAAATATAAATAAATGTAATAGTCAGCGTAGGTTTTTACAGAATTGTATTATCTATATTCACTAGACGAGGGGCAGCAACAGCTTTCTAAAAATCAAAACTAATGTAATCACTAATTTGAGAAATTGATATATTTCAATTCTGAATATATTATCAAGATTTTATACAACATTATTTGTGTTTCAATCAATTAACACCCCCTAACACACTTACAAATGATGCTTTTGCTATTTCTGTTTGTTAATATTGTACATGCATAGAATTTTAATAAAGAAAAGTACCTTTGAGTAATTTTTTAATTTAAACTAAATTTATTTTATGTGTGAATTCTCCATGACATAAAAATAATTAAACTAAATCACTTTTTTTTTTTTTTTTTTTTAAATCGCCCAACACTAATATGACACTTTTGCTGTATTGTCAATATTATTGTTTCCATAGTAATATGCACTTTGGAATTCATTATTTTACCTCTAAAGACGTGAAGAAGAAAAAACAATTTATACAAATACAATAAAGAGTCAAAACCTCTACATATTAATTTTGTGGCTTCTTTAAGATTTGTAAAATGTTTACCGTTAGGATGAGTACTTTTTGCTGTGTGATTTGTTTTTAAGCCTGCTTTCATCCCTAATCCTCTACTTGCTGTGTTTTTGTTTGAGCAGTGTGGGTCATCTGTCCGTTCTCCCATGTGTTGTGTGTTTGTGTACCTTTCAGTCTACGAGCCAACTCTCTGGTAAAAAGCACATTTGCCAGTTTGCTTTGACAGTATGCCAACCCGCTGTTGTAGCTGCCCTGGCTGTGAAGGTCATGGAAACGGATCCAGCCAAAATTGTGTGCCAGAGATGAGACGACCACGATCCGAGCCGGAGCGCTGCGCTTCAGCAGACCAATCAGGAGGGAGGTCAACAGGAAATGACCTAGAAAGTAAGATCCGACACTTAAACCCAGATTTCTAATACCACATTAAATCTGTAAGTTCACACACATTCACTCTATTTACACCCAAAATATTTAAGGAGAGTTTATTTACATTTACTCAGCTGTTCTCAGCTTATTTATGAAAGTATGTGTAGCTCAAAGATGTGTTTGGGTCCATGCATATTCACGCGTATTCTCACCCAAGTGATTGACTCCAATGTGCATTTCAAAGCCATCGACGGTTTTTGTGTAAGGGCACATCATCACGCCTGCGTTGTTAATGAGGATATGAAGATGGTTGACCTCTAAAGATAAGAACATTAGACAGACATAAATATGTTAATTGTGGTATTTGATAAAAGGTAATCTAAGTTCTGTTGGAGGATGTGAGTACAATAAAGGCTTCTATGTTCTCCACAGGATCTATATATTATAGAAAAGCATCAAACTTGATTATAGTCATTTTCTGGTTCTGAATAAATATGGAAATAAGAAAATATTATGGAAAAAAAGAGTACTGCCTCTATATGAGCAAGAATAAACTAGCTGTAAAAGCAGTGTTTTTCATGCTGTTTAAAGCAGACAACCAGCACAGTGTATGTGAAAGCAACTCGACAGGTTGTCAAGATGCATGATGTGTGATTGAATGCACTCCTACAAACAGCAGCCTCTTTGGCTACAGCGTCTGATTATCTGTGTAGGAGTGTGAACTAAACAGCCACAGTGGGTAAATGTGACTTTTCTGTGGGCTTTTTTAACAAAAGGCTCCAAATGGGAACAAAAATATAAGTTTGTGCAGAACTGTTGGAGGTGTCGAACATGATGGAGGTTGCAAATGTAAGTCATATGAACAAAAACTCTGTAGTCTTGACAACTTCAGTCACAGGATTTATTATGGTTAATTACGGTCTGGATGAGACGTCTGGAAATATGTGACTGACAAGCTAAGAATATGTGTAAGAACTGTGATCCTTTGTCCGTACCCCTGAGGAATTTCTGTGCAAAGGCTCGTATTGAACAGGTATCTGCCAAATCCAACTCTCGAACTTCTACATCTGCTTTGGAGTACGCAGCTCGGATACTCGCTGCAGCCTCTTCGCCTTTTTCTACATCTCTGCATGCCATGATCACCCGCGCGCCTGCAACAAAAAAAATAAAATAAAATAAAAGAACTATATTATCAACAAAACATTACTTACACAAAAACAAAGAGGTGAGAAGTGTTTTTGAGGCTCAAAGTGACACACTGAGCAACAACATACAAAAGATTTTCCCACTTAATTCATTGACTTCAGTGTATTTGCAGCTCATATATTTGCAGCTCATATGAGGTGCTTTTCAATATGTTTTCAAATGTT
Source organism: Maxillicosta whitleyi (assembly GCA_029822895.1). Classification (NCBI taxonomy): domain Eukaryota; kingdom Metazoa; phylum Chordata; class Actinopteri; order Perciformes; family Neosebastidae; genus Maxillicosta; species Maxillicosta whitleyi. Next base: position 117,721 of record JAPSES010000105.1, on the reverse strand, counting down.
TCATGTAATAGACTCTATGCACAGCCCCACTACTTCCTGTACTCATGCTGTGTTCCAGGCAACCTGTAATTTGTTTTTTCAACCTTCTACTGGTGAAAATGCACTGGGATGGCAGTCAAACCCGTGACTTCCTATCTGTAAACCCATACTAAATCGATGTGAGATCTGACGTCACATGGCCCATGAAATGACTGGAATGTTTATGCAAATTGTTTATTTAAACAAGGTATTGCTCTGACATTATTTATCTACAAATGTTCTGCGTAATCAGCAGCTACTCCAGAGTTGGCTAGTTTTCAGTCCATTAAATGCAAGAATACATTAATACCAAATATGTATCCAAATATACAAATAACATAACAGCTTCTCTTGCCTTATATGCCGTTTTTAGTCCCGTTTCCCTCTAATAAGTAAGCAACAAGCACTTTTGGTGATAGAAATGATTATAAATAAGAATAAGGTATGGTCTACCGTACTGGTTTGTTTACATCTATCTACCATAATTCCTTGCGCTCAGACAGTTTAGCATGATTTGCTTGGAATGTTACAAAGTCATGAATTGTGGTTTGAAGTTGTGATTTACAGGCTCAAAAAAGGCAGCTCATTTATTTCCTATCTTTAATTATTAACACATTGATTAATCTAGGTGTTCCTAACTACAGGAGTCACAACAAGATGTACAAGTACCTGGATTCATCAGTAATGAAAAACGAGAAATAAATGAGCTGCCTTAAGTTCAAGAAGTAGTGGGGCTGTGCATAGAGTCCTTGAAATATACTTTTTTGTCTCATCTTCACAGGCTGTGTAATTCTAATCAAAGATTGGAAATGTTCTGTAATTTAATGATGTAGAGAAAACAGGATTAAAAATGAGCAATGTAAGTTTTGCAAAACAGTAGAACACAGTTCATTTAGATATAAAAATATGTTCTTGATATGTTAGCGTCTTGGTAATGTTGCTTTTATGTCTCTGTTTATTTCTTCTAAGGTAGTCACATCTGAATGTGAACAAGCATTTTTCACCATATTTACAGGTAAAACCAAAAGGTCACCTCGCACTGCCAGATCCAGGGCAGTCTCCTTCCCAATTCCCGTGTTGGCTCCCGTGATAAGGACTGTCTTCCCATCCAGACGAGCTGTGGATGTACAAACTCCTCCAGCTGCATATTTTCTGCCAAGACACAACAGTCAGCGATGAAAACCATAACCATGAAGTGCGTGCCTTCTGGGAAATAAGGTGTTTTAGCAATGAAGGACAGTCATAAAGTGAAAACAATCATGTAAGCACAAACACACACAGGGTCAGATGGGAAATAAAGTCTAAATCATGTAGAATGATGAGAACTTAGTAAAAAAAGATCATTAAATTGTCCTTTAAATGCAGAAGCAAAAGTAGAAAACGTGTTAAGGGTTAAAAGTTATAGACTAGAGCTGCATTTTATTAAGAACTTTTTTTTTTTTTTTTTAATTACACTGTGAATGCATGAAAAATTGTCCAACCTCAACTTGTATCTATAGTCAGAAAGCTTGGGGAAATTCTCACGTTTGAGAAGCAAAATAAGCATTTAACTAAAAAGTAAATAATTCATTAAGTTTCCAAACCGCCACTTCATCTCAGGGATGTCATATACAGACAACCAACCATTCCCTCAGACGGTACTATTAACCCATTAGTGTATGTCTTTGGATGGTTGGAGGAAGAACTCATGCAAACACAGGGACAACGTGAAAATTTCATAGAGGAAGGAACTTGCGGGACACATCAGTGATTGAACTCTGGACGCTCTTACTGTGACGCAACAGTTCTACTCACAATCCATTATCCATTTTATTATCAAAATTAACAATAATAATAAAAAAAAAAAATTCAAATTATATAGGCAAATAAATATTTACACATTTTTGTTTTACTAAGCCACACAGTAGTTCATAGTAGAACTGAAATAATCTAATGTCATATGACATAAATGTAACAGGTATTTTGATCATTGTTTTTAGTAAATTGTATTTAATGGTTGCACCTTCTCAAATGTAGAGATTTGCTGCATTACTTGTGCATTATTTCATAGGTTTTTTTTTTCCATCTATTTTGAGGTCAATGAACGCCCCCCCCCCCCCATATGTTTAACATTTCCTAATTTTTTGAACAATGACCTACAATAAATGCATTTGTCGGACTGCTGTGATTTTACTGCAGAAGATGACATAATTTCCACAATCACTATGGAACCTCTGAACAGCCAAGTGGGTCATATCTGACTGTTTTACCCAAATGATTTCAGGGTATTGATAGCATTAGCCTAGTGGTCCAAAAGTTTTTAGACATTTTAGCTCAGTAGATGCTCTTGGCTACAATGGTCAATATTGATCTGTAATAATATACAATAATTTATTATACAACTTTAGTTTTTTATTATATGAATATATGAGGTAACTGCAGTTTCTTGCAAGAGGTGTAGTGGATAAAAAGTACTATATTTGCATGAGTAAGAAGAGTAAAAGTATCAAGCACCTCAAAATTGTACTTAAGTAGAGTAGTGGGATTACTGTACTTAATAAAAACAGACCAGGCTGCTCCAGTTAAATGGTAAGTCAGTGTAAAGCATGTCCCCGTTAGGTTTGGACATATGGAATGCCCGGTTTAACTATTGACACATAAACTTGGATAATGAACAGTCCTGAGCGTCAAGTCATACGAACCCACGCCACTGAGCCCCGTATCCAATAGCCCTACCGGAGTAGTGCATATAAATATAGCTCCTCCCACGCTCAGCCTCCTGATAGGCCCGAGCGTAGACGGAAGAAACCCGCTCCATCTATGCAAAAAAGCAAAAAAAAAAAAAAATTCTCCTACACCTCTATCAGTCTGTTTCATTGATTTTTCAACAAGGAACGCCAGTCATTGTCGTATTACATATAATAAATGCACCATAAATGTGTCAAATGTAGGTTATTGGAGTTAAGCGTTAGTCAATGTTATTATAATGTAATAAACCACGTTGTTATACATGCATCAGTGCTTTGTAATGTGCTGTCAACCAAGTAACAACTCGTAACAACCCATCCATGACGTGTTTGACACTGTATTTATTAATAAATAAAGCTGTGTTTGCAGCTTACCTTATATGTGGTGAAAATGAAATAACAAGTAACGTCAGCGCCCCGAGGCCCGCTATAATAATTAAAAGCAACATAATGCGACGGATCCGGGCTTTTCTGTCTCTTCCAGCAGGATGCCACTGATCTGGAGGCAGAACAGCTGATGTCAAAGCATAAAGGGGTGCACAACGTAGTGGAGGTGAAAGAGTCCTCGAAGTGCATTATGGGATTGTAGTTTTTAAGCTCCCAATCATCGTCGTTTCACATTTATGTCCCAAATTATGTCCCAAATGCATTTTATTTTATAGTTAATTTATAGGTGATTTATTCTAATTTTATTAACTTTACGCGTTATTCAAATGTATTATAATACGCTCAATAAAATTACTAAATCCTTGAGCGGAAACAAAAATAAATATAGAATTAAATTAACTTAGAATGCAAAAACAAATTAGCTTATGTTTGATGTTTTCAAATATGGGCGTTTATGTAAAACTAAGACAACTATTTTAAACTAAAACAGTAAATGAGGTGAGTGACCTAGCTATGATGCGGCCAAAAACTACACTGCATTTACCGGAAAGAGTTGGGGAAAGCTGTCCTATTTACCGCCTGTACAAAAATAATTAATTGAAATAATTTTCGATACGGACTGTCATAAATATTATTATATGAAACGAATAGTATGTTTTGTACGTGAAAATAAAACAGTTTATTTTTACGAGACTATCTGCCTACATACCCAGTGTCTGTACATAATTTCAACCGTTTTTCATCAGGAGCTGTGAGGCTATTTGATCACGAGGACCATCACAAGGAAGTAATTATCGTCAAAGGGAAACTACTCCATAAACACCGATTTGACTTCTCTTCAGCTTTTTACTGTAAAAGTCTGACTTGTTACTGGAAAAATAGGCAGCTGTTTCAAAATGTCATCGGAAGAGTTTGAAAAGTTACATGAAATCTACAGATCTCTGTACGAAGAGATCAAATTGATGCCGGAAAGAGCTCTGAAATGTCATGGAGGTAAATATTTTCTCCCCATTTTGTTTACGTAGTACACTGACTAAAGTAATAATTCCGCTTTCTCTGCATTTGAACTAAAACGTGTGATCTCGCATTAACAGAGGAAAGGAAGAAGCTGGTGAGAGTTTTCGATGAGAGACAGGGGGAGGCTGAAGAAGTGGTGAGCTGCACATTTGTTTTGGTCTTTCTGACAGATTGCATTTAACAATGGGAATGGGAAACACAATTATGTTTATTGTTTACGTCTGTAAGAGAAACATTTAATTCCCATATTTCCTAACATGTTATTGACAGTAATAGTATATGAAGGAACAAAATTCACTGTTTGGTATATGCTCCCAGCGTCCTGAATTAGTGCTGTGCATTTGAAGTTATACAATTGTATTTCAACCAGCTTACTTAAAAAAAAAACAAAAACAAAACAAAACGTGAAAACCTCTTTTTACTTGATACTTAAGGGTAAAAATCAAAACCTAATAGTGACTTAATTTTGATTTTAGATTAAATGGTAATAATACTGAGTAAATTAAAAGTGTGCCCATTGAGTAGTTTGTAGGTATGCATAATCTATTCTAATGTCCCAGAATATTTGGAATATATTTTGCAAATTAAATATCCATATTATACGTTACAATAAATCATCCTTGTAAAATGAATAAATACTAAATATCAGAATCAGAAAGGTCTTTGTGTCCAAGTAAGTTTGCACAAGAAATTTGTTTTGAGTTTTTTGGTGCTAAATAATAACATGCAAGAAAGAAAGTATTTAAGAAGAGGAGTGCTGTACATAGTGCAGAGCATTGAACATAAAGTTGAATATAAAGTAACTAAATGTAATTTGAAATGTAAGCACAGTACTGAAAGATTAGTGACACTGAAAACAGTACATTTTCACTCATCAAGGGAGTAAAAACATTTGAAGAAATGTAATGTCTCCAGTGTTTCTGCTCTTTACAAGTTTGATACCACTGTCATTTGGTTCACCAACACTTCACAGAGGAAGGACTCATGTCTGTTCTTTATTTTTCCCTGGAATACAGTTGCAAGGAATGGAAGAAGAGCTACGTGCTGCCCCTCCCTCTTTCCGAAATGCGATGAGTACAAAGTTGCGTCTGTACCACCGGGATCTGGGCAAGCTGCAAAGAGACATGAAAAACTCCGCTTCGAGTTTTGGCTCCTCTTCCCGCCCTGTTGAAGGAAGCCATCACAGCATCTACTCATCACAAAATCAGCACAGTGTGAGTGACTGATTGCTGCAACAAACATCATCTCGTTATCTTCAAAATTGTGACAATGCTTCTTCCATCAACTTGATGGAGATATTTGTTCTACTTTTGAAAAGTTAAAGGAAAATATCATTGATCATAGTCAGTCCATCAAATCAAGAGTAACTGATTATTTTCTCTCCAGATTAAATAATCTATGTTGGGAAATTTGGAACAGATGTTGAAATACAGTAGGGAATATTCATTGGTTCCAAGTACTACATTCTCGAATGTGTACATTACTGTATGTATTTAGTTCTTCAGAAACAGAATCACTTTATTAAGAAAGGATGGCAAATTATTGGTTATAGCCTGTACAGAACAAAGAGAAAACAAAGGGCAAGACAATAACTATATATGCAGTTATATAATACAGTAAGCACAGAGCAGAGAAAAAAGGGGAAAAAACTGTTAAGTGTGGAGAAACCTTTAATACGAACACTAAGAAAAGTTTTATTCAGAAGATACTTTAAAATGACCTTGTCAGGCTTCAGTTCTCTATAATATATCCTGCTGTACCTTTACAATATCAGCATCTGTCAGGCACTACAAGTAAATATGTAAATATTCACTGACCTCACAATTCAACTGCAAGGCCTGCATTGCCAGACATCTTTGAATTAAAAGAATTTCCACCCTTTGAATTATAGGTGAAATATCTAATTTGTTTTTATCACATCAATGAGCATCCAGCCTGATTTGTCCTATTACACCTGTGCAGACAAACATGCAGTCCCAGAGAGCCCTGCTCCTCCAAGGTACTGAATCTCTGAACAATGCCAGCCAAAGTATTGAACGAAGCCAGCGGATCGCCGCAGAGACTGAGAATATCGGCACAGATATCATCGAGGAGCTGGGAGAGCAGAGGGAGCAGCTGGACCGGGCCAGAAACAGAGTGAGCTGCTGTGATTTAAAAAAAAACAAACTATATATATATGTGTGGGGGTTTTTTTAAGTGAAGAGTTTTCATTGAACTGAATCATTCTTGAGCACTGTCCAGCAGTTATTCTTATTTAACAGACAAAATATTTCGGGTTTAATAAAGGATGACTTTTGATGTGCTTTAATGTTTACAATTTCACTATTGAGAGAAATGTTCTTTACTGATCCCAGCTCTATCTTTTTTTGCAGCTTGTGAACACAGGAGAAAACCTCAGTCGAAGTCGGAAAATTCTCCGGGCCATGTCACGGCGGTAAGTAATCTTCTTCTAATCTTTTATTTGTAACTGTACAATGACTGAGAATGGTGTGTATATCGAATCCTTGAAGCAGTAATGTGTTGTAATATAACACTATAGTATACAGAACACCAGTATTTGAAAGCTTGTACACTTACTAGAGGTGTATTAAGTAACTTTATACTAAAACTTCAACATATGAGCTGCAGTTCCTCTTTGTGTGTGGTTGAATGACAGCTGCAGCCTTTTGCTTATTGTTTTTTCTTTTCTATTTTGTAGGATTGTGACAAACAAGTTGCTGTTAAGTGTCATCATTCTGATGGAGTTGGCCATTCTGGGGGCAGTGGTTTACCTCAAGTTCTTCAGAAAATGAGTCATCTGTAGTGTCTAAAAACAGTCTGAGCCTGGACTGAGACAAAGCCTGGCTCTCCTGCATCTGTCTTCACAGACTCTTCAAGTTAAAATACTCTTGTTCTCGGTCAACTGTTTGTCAAGGTACAAATAAGGACAGTAAAGGGGTTCGGCCTTTGGGAGTCTGTCCATCAACAGAGGAAGGTAATAAATGTGACTGACAAATTAGTGAACCTGTTATTGGACCAAAGTTACAGAAACCCCTGTGGACCGACTGTATGCTGAAAATTGCACAGCTTTGTTTTAAAGACTGTTATTCCAGTGAAGGCCTGTGGAAGGATTGTTTTTTTTTTTTTTTGGACTTGTGTGCTGGCTTCTATTAATCACAGATAAGATTCTCTGGATTTATTCAAGTCAGATTACAATCCACTTAAGTAGTGGATTGTTCAGTTGGAGTTGATGTAAAGTATTTTGGGATGTTTATATATCCACTGATAAAGATACTTTGTCGATACTATTCAACACAATTGTATTGTCCTAATATATATAAATGACTAAACTACAGAATGTAATGAAGTGGCACCATTTGGATCTATTTTTATAGTATCTTCATGCACAGTATTGAAGTTGTATTGCATTAATTTTAGTTGCCAAGTCTGATATATATATGTGTGAATGTGAAAAATATGTGTAAACTTTGAATTCAGAGTCAGAGTTGAATCTTTTTGTCTAATCACTGTATGATTACCCCTGTTACAGGTAAACTAATTTTTTTTATATCTACATTTGGCAGCCTATATTAGATTACAGCTTATCTTTAACCTCAGATTTGTATTTGGTCTGATAGGGGCTGTACTAATAGCAGTTGTAGTAACTGGTCAGAGCTAACAAAAACATCCGCTGTGGAGCTGACATCACCCATTTCTATTAAGGGCTGAAGCTGCGGGCCTGGCAAGGATCATGTTGGGTAAACAACATCTGTTATCCCGGTGTAAATTCTCAAATAATAGGTGATAAGGTCATTTTAGTTCATTGCTCTTGAAATGGCACATCTGCTGCTGTGTTTTTGTGTTTAATCATGCCGTTTTGATGTGATGCCAGGTGCAAGTACAAGTTTGGTGACCTACTTGTTTGGGTGTATGTTGCATGGAAGAAGCAGTTGGTAATTCATAGTATTTACCAGAGTGTTGCCTTACTATTCTAAAAAAAAAAAAAGGAAAGCAAAACGTTGCTGTTGTAAACAGGAGGTACTATGGGTGGATGCTAAATACATTTATGTGATCTCTCTATCAAATTAAAAATACCACTTCTTCAATGTACCTTTGTGCATATTTTGCCATAAATACATTCAACAACTTACACAAAAGTCTAAAAATATTTCCTTTAGGTGCTTAGATAACTTCTCTACATAAGTGGAAACATTTGGAAATGAAGCAGTCAAGGTGTAGTTAAAATATGGGCTTTCAGCTTTAATTCAAGGAGTTAAAAGATTGCATCAACTGTTTAACAATTACAATGATTTTAATTGTAATCTCTCCATTTTCACTCACATACAGTTTCATGTCCAGATTTGAGCTGTTACCTGGTTATTCTATGTCAAATAAAGCAAATACAATGTCTGGGGTTGATACTAAATGTTTGGAAGCTCTTCAATGTTGTTCTCAAACAAGTGTTGATGTGAGTGATTTAGGATGTCTTTCAACTGAAAAAACTAAACAAATCTGCCAGGTTGCACTTTATTAAACGTGAAAGACACACCCTTTAAGGTGCCTGGACAAGTCATAATGAAGATGTTCAGGTAAATACCAGAAGGGTAAACAAAAACTGTCAGTTAACTATAACAATCTCAAAAATTCTCAAAAAAGATTTGTGGCAATGTTGAAACCTATAAGGACAAGATCATGATATCAGTGTTGTTTTCTGTTCAGGGTTTGTACAAGCATGAAATCCTTGAAAATGCTTGAATTTCAATGTGCTTTCAACTGTGATTGTTTATTTATTTATTATGTTAACTGCCAGGTTAGATGTCAAGCCAAAGCTACTTACAGAGGGGTGATACATTTTGGAAAATAAAACGTAGTCATAAAAGAAAATTAGTGGATGGTCTCACGTCAACTCTAGATACATTTTTTTTTTTTTATCTTAATCTTTGTCTTAGTGCAAGTGTGTCTGAAGAATGCCAAATGGCTTCCCTTTTTTAGCTAAAACTTTGTGTTCTCCTATAAATTAAACATTTTTTGCTATTATCAAACATAATTTTAGATGCATCACTGTGATGAATACATGTATTCCTATAAAAATATAGGAAAATATAGCAAAAATCTGAAAATGACCCTTAAAAGTGATTGAATTAGATGGTGAAAAATGTGTACAAACCCTTTCTATTGTCACTGCTTCCTTAGCAATGTTTTTACTCAGATGTCATGCATATAGAGCGGTCTTTTTTTTTATCAAAACACCTGTACTATAATAATAACTACTATTTAGTTCATTGTACTGTCATAATTGAATGCACTGTGACAAGTAATTAAGAAACTTGTTTACTGAAGAAAAAAATGACCATAATTACCAGATGAAATAAGTTTGTGACCTACTTGTGGGTAGAATTGGCAGAGAAGAAACTGTCAATAAATAAAAATGTTCATGTAAATGCCAGAGGTGTGAGAATACTATCAGTTCTCAACCATAGTTCACATGCAAAGGTTTGGAACTGATAGTTCATATTGTGTTATGTTGAAATCCCCGTCTCCTAGATCATGATGTTAGTGTAGAGATCTATCATCAGTTTGCCTGCATACTTATTATTATTATTCTATAGCAGTGGAAAACTGCTATAGAATAATAATGATAATAATAATAAAAAAAACACTACTATTTATTGCAATTTTTAAAACCTACTTTTTGGAATAAAAAGTAAGTTTTTAAAATTGCAATAAACAATAGTATATTGTCAGAATCTTGTCAGTTCATAGCCGTATTAAACACCTTTTACTGTAAAATGAAATGAGAGGAGGAAATTGTCATGTGCAGGTATTTATGTTAAATTTGTTTAGGGGTTTTTTGGTTTTGTCTTTTCCTGTTTTATTTTGGTGAAGGTGTTCATTTTCCTGTCTTGTCTTCCCTAATTCCCTCATTGTCTGCACCTGGTGTTCCTCCTGTGATTACCCACACCTGATTATGATCCTGCTCTCCTTATATATTCTCCTCTCTCCCTTTGTCTGTTGTGAGTGCATCATTCAAGTTTCCAGAGGGAAGACTGTAGTTCATGTTTCCTTGCCTCTTGTTTTGTAGCCACAGTAACCTGATCATATTTTGTACGGCAGGGCTGTCCTTTGTAGTTTCAAGGTTAAGCATTCTACTCCCTCCATTGTTTATCTTTTTTTGTGTATTTCGGATTTTCATTTTGTGCCTGATCATTGGAATACCTTTTTTCTCACTATCCTCCATGTCTCGTGCATTTGGGTTCATGCCAGAGTGTCGTGCCATAACAGAAATAAGAAGCTCATACACAGGAAAAAAATGCCATCACATTTATGGAAGACCAAAATATAAACTCTTGATAACAGGGCAGCATTCATTTAGTGGCCATATCATTTAGAGTTGGCATCAAAGTAAAGCTTAAATCTAAGCCACATACTCACAGTTTTCAAGCCAATTAACACTGATGTATCCTGTCATTTCTCTTACATACAGTAATTCGAAGTACATATTATACACTGATAGGTTTATTGTGAAAATAGAAAAGTAAACTCTAAGGAAATACAGTAACCACAGCTGGTCCAAAGTGCAAACACATCATTTCCATTTCTTAACCCATAGGACTATTAGTCATACCTCTAAGGCAGGTTCATCGTCTTGTAAATCAAACACACAATAAATATGTGGCAGCCGTGTCGTCTAACACTTACAGTACATATACAGTAGGAGCAAAATAAATTAGAGTATTGCTTGTGAAATCAACCATATCCCAATCGATACTTCAGTGTCATTATGTCAGAAATTAGTTTGAGTTTAAAATTTTCACCACCTATCTGTAAAAACCCTTTACATCAGGCTTTTGAATTTAGAACTTTTTTTCATAACACAATGTAGTAAAGAGATGAAAGTAAAAATTTAAAAACTCCAGATACTGTTAGTTCAGACATTGCAGTCTCTTAATCTGATTCATGGAATGCTCAGAGATGATGCTGATAAAGTTCATAGCTTGGTTGGTTTCATACTCTCAGAGGCGGAGCTGCTCTGTGTCGTCTTTCACAGAGGGGATCTCATCGATGACCCCGTGAGCACCTTCTCTTGTCTGTCCCAGAGATGATGCGATGACGTCAACTGCTAGAGACGCCGTGGCCTCCACAGCTTCAGGGTTTGCACCCAGGATGGGGTTTACTTCTACCAGGTCCATGACTGACAGCAAACCTAAACACCAAGCATGCACTGATTAGATCCAAACGTCTGAGAATGTAGACCCAGAATCTGCTACTTTTGTTGTAGTGGACTATGTAATATAGCCTCACCTATCAGTCATAGTTTATGGAGACAAAAAAAAGCATGCAATGGTTCTGCCATAGAACAGAGTTAATATAAATGAAATAAGGAAATATCATCAAGTGGGATGGAACTAAAACCAAGGCTTTTCTATGTTTTTTTTTTTTTTACTAAGAAACTTTCATTATTGTCTTAAGGACATTGTTAATCTGACCCGCATGGATAAAATGCACTAAAATTGAATGATTTTTTTTGGCTTACTTTTGCCTGGATTTTTTGAGTCTTGCAAAAAATCTGAAAATTACTAACTACTAAAAACTGTCTAAATTAAAAACAGAGGTAAAATTAAAAATAAGAAGTCTGTTGAAATCTGTCAACTATCATCATAACTGTGGTGTGTAATGATGTGTACCTGTGTTATGGATTTCCTCTGAGATGTAGATCCCCTCCCTGTAGGTCAGACCCCCGTTCACTGGGGTTCCTGTGGCAGGAGCCAGAGACGGGTCGAAAGCATCGATGTCAAAGCTCAAGTGGATCGGCCGTTGTTTTCTTTTGAAGAGGAGACAATAATGGTATATTCACACAAAAGTGTTTTATCAATAATAAATACTTCTCCACAGTTTGACATAGACATACCTTGCCAGAAGATGGTCAAAAGTGACTTCCATGACCCTCTGAATGCCAAGTCTGTCGATGTCCCTCATGGTGAAATACTGGATACCGAGGGACTTCAAGATGTGACTGTGGAGCAGAAAATCAAAAACATCAACAACTACAGTACTTTTCTGTTTTTGTTTGTTTCTTTTTATGTGTTTCAAGCAGAAGTAAAAAAAAAACCCAAAAAAAACCCAGAAGTTTTGTTTGTACAAGGAACAATCATCAGAACAAATAAATTAATAAATAGAGGTGATCAAGACAATATAGCAATTGCCATGTACATCAGTAATAACAAATAAATTCAACATCCCTCCCACCTCTCATTTATATAACATAAGACATTACTTTTGCTTCCTTAATGATAAGATTACATCTGTTTAGAGTCCTAATAATGTAAATAACAGATTGTAAACTGATTAGGAAAACTGAGGTGTATTACCCATAGTAGCTGTGTCATTGAAAGTCTGCATAACTTATAATACAATATATTTCAGCAATAATTACAAACCAACAATGGTAATGGAAGTGACACATAGCAACATGGTAAACAATGATGTGCACATACCAACAAAGAGCCAAGGATTAACAATAAGCCCCGCCCTCCCTGTATTGTGCCCAGACCATCCGCGGACATGTTGAACTTATACACGCTGTTTAACTGTACAAGATAAAACCTGTTAAAGTCACTTACTACTCTCCAGGGTCGACATCCCTTAATCCGATGTACACTAGGTCACTTGAGGACAGGAAAGGCTTCATCCAGGTGAACCCTGGGATATCTGGCATCTGTGGTAAACAGATGAAGTATATGATGTCATTCACTATATATGTGTATGATTGTATATGTAAAAACAGGGGAAAAAACACACTGGTCTTTGGTCACAAGTACATCATACAAAATGAATAGATTTGACAGAAAAATGTAACAGTTGGAAGATTTTTATTGCTTGTAAAACCACAAAATGGAAAATATTATATTGAGTGAGTTAGGATATTGTTATCAATCGTAGCGTCATTGGCAAAGTAAAATTTATGGCCAAATTGTGACATTTTTATAACTTTACTCTCCTGGCACTACTGCTTCATTTTGAATCATTGACTATGATCTGAAGAAAATATGACAGGCAATTAAAGCAAAAAGCATTAACCTTAAGTGTAAAATCATAAGGCAACATTATACTGTTGTAGCTACTTTTCTTATCTTTGATTTTGGTGATTTACTGGATGTTTAAAACATTTAGTGGACTGAAGAAAGTAAGTTTATACAGGAAAATGTGCATTCTGTGGAGCTGTTACCAACACATAAATGTCAGAAATGTGGGTTCGCTTTTTGTAAAACACTGGAAGATAAAAAAAAGTTGGAAACCATTGATTTAATATTTGTATTGATTTTGAAACTTTGTTATTTAATCCATTGTAAAATAAGGTCTTTACTGTGAAGAAGTTAAAACTATAAAGTACCACAATTCAATATTCAAATGAGTAAATGTGCTCAATAACTTTGCATCACAGGGTCATACTGAAACTTTATACAGCCTAAAAACTAACAGGACTAAATATGAACCTTCTGCAAAATTTTTCCTAGAATTTCATATTTCTCACCTTGTCTTGCAGCTCTTTGAGCATGAATGCAACAGGCTGGCCGTGAAGGTTTCCGGAAGGTGAACTCATGGGTGTATTTATGTCTGCATGAGCATCGACCCAGATGAGACACAGGTCAGGACACTGCTGGGCGTGGCCTTCCACTGATCCAATAGCCAGGCTACAAAAGCACAAGAACAATAGTATAAATGTCAAATATTTCCATTTTATCTTATTCACCTTATATAGTAGAGCTTTTTTACTCTTTTATTTTTATTAAATAAGTTTTACTTCTTTTTCATATTACACATTTCATATCCTTCCTGTCCAGTAAAAAACACATATCTCTGGAACCTGAATATATCTGATAAAATGAAGGATTAAGTGTTCATATATGGGTTGTGAAGACTTGCATTCATATAATTGATGATGAGTCAAACCTTTATCCAAATGACTCAAGATTATCTACTTCAGACTGGGTGAAATCTAAACAAACCTTTGTCCAGTTGTGAGGTATACTGAGGACTTTTCTGGATTGTACCTTTGTAAATACAGTTTTAAAATACTTAAATGTGACTTAAATTAAATTAGTATAACTGAGCTCAAATTCTTCAGTAGTAAAGCACATCAGTGCAGTAATTTATGAATCAAAAACACTCTATATACACAGAGTTTACTTTCAATACTTTAAGCTTCTGAGACCTAGGAAAGTAAAAGCATTTTTTTTATATATAGTAAGTGTTTTAATTGGGACTTTTTCCCCCATTTTTTAAATGTAGTGTCCTTTATAATGAACAGCATTTTTTCTTAAGTGAAGCTGTGAAACTCTTGATCTCAGGAGGTGAAGCACATTTTGCTAATAATTCTTACTTTTTTTTTTCATTTATTTAATTGTTAAAGTATCTAAGTAGATCTTCCACCGTTACTGTTTTCTGCATGTTATTTTTTTTATTTTTATTTTTTTACCTATGATCCCCTCCAAGCATGACGAGGGTATGTCCAGCTCCGATCGCTCTGCTCACTGCTCCTGACAGCTTCTTATTTGCTGCACCCACACTGCGAGGGTATTTGACCTCCATGTATGGTTCATCCTTGTCAATATGGTGGAATTTGAGGTCACCGAAGTCATGGATAGAGTAATCTGAGAAGCACAACAATAAAAACACTTTATTTACTCAAAGTCCATTTGGCTGAGTCACTTTTGTTAGAATAGTTTACGCTGACCCACCGAGCAGGCATTTAAGGACACCTGATTATTTACTGACACTATCTGGCTGTTGCTCAGGAAAGAATGTGTGGCTCTTTCTGAGGGGACTCTTAGGACACTACTGCTACACCATGACTAAACATGCACCGTGCAGTCTAATTAGGCTGAGTCATTCAATGCCAGTGGAACATTTGTGACGGTGCAGTTTCCAGATGTCTCCTTTCCCCCTTTGGGTCAGGTTTCAGTCAGTGCAGTTCACACTATGGTAGGTGGCTGAAGAAGTAAAGTCCGAAAAATTTCCACTTAGTTTTTAGACACAGACTGAGAGGTAAACAAGTGATGTGATCCACCATATTGGGGGTTCATCTTGCAATCTGAGCCTTGATGGCAGTATATGGTTACTCTGCTGATCTAAGGGCAACAAATGTACTTCATTACCATTTGTAGACAGGACAGGAATAGCCCTTGTCTTAGTGCAATCTTGAGCATTTATTGCAGGACAATTCAAACAGTCTGTTGCACCAGTGACAGCTTGAAACTCCTCTAGAATGTGTATTTACTCCTGTTTAGTGTACGATTTTGTGATGTTAAAGGCCAACAGTGATTATGTTTTTATTTATTTTTTAAATTCTTTTCTTTTTTGATCTTTTTTATTGAAACAAACTGACACTAACCAGGTGGGTGTAAGGATTATGAGAACATGGACATGGTATTCAGTTCACTTAGGGTTTGGTTTCATGCTTTGGGCTCAGTTGGTAACATGGCTGCTATATCGTTTTCACTGCTGCCAAACTGGAATCATGCCATTGGCAAGACGACTCCATACCAACCCATCAGTTCATATGTTGGTGAAATGAAACAGAATTCACACACCTTTCATTTAAACTTGGAAATGTATCATGAAGATTTTTTATCTGTCATTTCAGGACAGTGTTGTATAATACATTTTTTTTTAAATCACAATATAGAAATGTTTTATTTAGCCCTAACTCACATTGCAAATAACTTGTAACTAGTTAGTACATTTAGTTTTGCAAGATTTTGTACATAATAAATGGTTCAAACATCCAATGCAAAACCAAAGATGCAACCTAGATGTGTGTAATCCATCAGTAACATTTTTGTACAGCAAACCCCATATTTTAGAACGAATCCTACATGTTTCAGAATTGTATTATCTTCTGTTAGCTTTAGCAGTATCAACATTACCAGATAATAATATACTATATAACATAAGAATACAGACTTTTGTGTTAATTTGACATTATTTCAAAATGATACATCATTTTGACATATTATATGTCTCATATGGAGACCAGTGGATCACTTTGGCTGCCATACATCCAGAGCTTTAAAATATATCAGGTTTCAAAAACGTCCCAAATGTGGAAACGCTCTGTGTGACCTTAAAGGGGGGCTGTAACAGTTACGTAATACCTTATGTTTACAGCTGATGATCTGATGTGTTGGGCCACACATGCTAGGATTACCTGGCACATGCTTTAATTATCTACGCCTGTTAAATGTATTATAACACAGGAACAGGTACTGATGTCTATCACACACTGGCATAATGCTGAAATGATTGGTGATGATTTCATCTAAAATGGACAATCGAGTTAACTTTGAATGACTTTGTTGAACTAAGAGGCAGTGGTGGAAGAAATTTTTTTTTTTACCTGAGTATAAATAACAATGCAATATAAGAATAGACTGTCCTGCATTCACAGTGTACATAAATGTACATTTATAAAAATACTAACAGTAAAAACACACCATGACTGATTTCTGGCTAATATATATATATATATAAAATGTATAAAAATATATAAAAATAACTGATTCATAAATGTGTTCATAAGGTAGTATCAATAGTGTTATTGTATTTTTTGCTAGATTTAGTCTATCTAAGGTGATCTGAATTTGTGAAGTACTTTGACAAAGTCGTCTATTCCAATTGGCAGTATATAGATAAAATAAAATTGGATAGCGTCATATTAATTTACAGAGTTTTTTTTTTGTTTCATGATGATAAAATGAACAGTAAAATGACAATACAAAGTAAGTGACTGCACCATGAGTGTCAGATGGGCAACAACTATTGAGCAAAATAAACAGAAAATAGTCAAATAAAGTTAAATAAATAAAGTTTTTCTGATATGAGCTTAGTACTGGGATAAATGTTCTTTCACCACTGCTATTTCTACTGACGGTAGTATCATGATAGTAGATTTATACTTGGTTCCATCTTATACTCTACATCAAGGTTATTTATAGTAAACTTATCATACATATGGTAGGCTTGTTTTAATCTTATGTGCAGACGCCTCTTCACAATCTTTTAATAGTGCAGTTTACACTTGCCTCTTCAGACTCTCACACTTGTTTATCAAAAAAAATATATGCAGTTTTATATGGTATATTTTTCCAACAAGACACTCATTTATAACCCATGATCAAAGTTCTTATATGGATTTAAGACATACTACTCCAAGAGACTGTGTTGTTTGTGATGTATATGTAGCATAAGATCATCAAACTAGTTAAGACGATGCCACTGAGTAGGCTATATGCTATGGCACCATCTACAGTTTGTCCTTGGCACTCAGACTTCAATAACTAACTTAAATGTGCTAAATTCTCCTCCGGTACACTCTTATTGCAGTAACATAGTAATTTTTAGTGTTTCTTCGATTCCTATAGGTCATGTTCTATAAGTTGCATCATCGGACGCTTGCATAAAACTCTTTTGTTATGCACAGGAGGCGTGGAATTTCTGTCACAATGCAACCCCGCTGACATCTTGGTGCCAAAATAAAAGGGGGATTCTTTCCGCTGGTGCTATCGCATTACTCATTCAAGTAATCGCGGCCTTTCCCATTTAAAGCAGGGTTTTCCACTGAAACCACAAAAAGTGGGTTATTACAGCGCCGATGAGTATGTCTGCACTGACGACATAATGGAAATAAATCAGACATCCTCTTCCTGCGCCCTTCTTCCTCTGAGCATGTGCTGGAGAAAGAATGACTGAAGCAGACATGTGGCTAAGCACGAACCAAAACGAAGCATCATTATTCTACAGGCGGATTTCCACACGTTTTATGCATATTTGACTGTTGATCATTTTAGATTTTATTACCTAAATGTTACAAAAGAATAGTTAAAATAGTTTGTGAGGCTATTTTAGGGAGATCGGGTGGGTATTTTCCCATTTTGTCCACTATAATAACAACGAAAAAAATCCATCTGAGTAAAAATGGACTGGACACTATGTTCTTTTAAGTCTACATGATGTAAGGTGTTTATATTTATTGTGTCGCGGTATGTGACGTAATTAGTTAGCTGACAGATAAATCTGTTTAAATGCAGCACTCCACCTCATCCTCTGTTACATAACGCAGCGGTGCCGGTAGCTCCATTATTATCCGATCTATGTCCTACCTAAACCGGAGAGCCTCTCGATGAGTCCGGCATCTCTGATCACTTTAGGCCCATGTTCCACGCCTCTTCTTTTCTACAAGGAAACAAAAATATCACATTTAGAACAGTGCTGGGAACATCAAATGATGTCCGAGAAGTCACGCTTTTTTTTTTTTTTTTTTTTTTTTTTTAACTCCATACCTGTCCTCTTGAGAACGGGGCTCCCAGAACAGCCACAGACTGTGCTCTGCTTTGATGGCAAGTGTGGCTGAGTTGAGTTCTGAGGAGACGGAATAAAGACCCTCTTAACGCCATTTTCACTCCGAAAACTCCAAATGAGCTCGACTCAATCTAAAAGTCTGATGAAAGCAGTGTGAGATGTTGCGCCGGTGGATGCTGCGTATGAACGCACTAGAGCAGTGGGCTGGTCTTATGAATCCGAAATCTGCTAAATATTCATGAGTCGGCGAATAGGAGGGGCGCAGATTATCGGAAAGATTATCACAATATAATTTAAAAAAAAAAAAAAAGTGAAATTACATTTTATTATCACCAGTAATTACTAAAAGAGAACATTTTCATGTGTTATAATTTTTTTAATCCTCAGTACGTGCTGTTCTATTATGAACGCCTGACGTCACGTTGAATGACACACCTTCGAATCAGCCAATCGGAAACGACGAAACACGAGGGTTCGTTCTGTGGGCGTGGCCTCCGACCTGATGTGGAGCAAGTGCTTTTTTGAAACGTTTGTTATGAAGGGCTTTGCTGCAGTCTGACCAAGGTGGAAATTTCCACAGGCGCAACCAAGCCTTGTTTACATTTTAGCCATTGGTTTGGATGTTTGGTTCACACCATGTGTCATATCAGGCATATCAGATATCAGGTCAACGGGAGGTACAGCTGTCTATTGCAAGTTTCTTTTATATGTCAGGCCTTTAATACCTGACCCCAATTTAGTGGCATGGATCTTATAAAACAAATACAAAAAACAAGTTTAACATTGTATTAGTGGTACAATTTCAGGTAAACGTAAAAAGAAAAATAAACTATTTCCTATGTGCATATGTAGGTAAATAAAAATAGAAAAATCATATTTGTGATGCACTAATATGTGGTAGATTTTACGGATCAAAAATTGATCTGTTGCGAAACTAAACTGTAGCTAGTTATATTTTTAGTTATAGCTTGCTACTTTATATCTTGTTGAGTTGTATTTGATGGTTCGTAAACAGATGCAGAGGACCATAAGTAGGCTAGTATTTTCAAGCTTTTATTTTACATGTCAAAATTTGACATCCATAAATGCGTATAGTTTCAAAGGAAAGTCAGCAGACAATTCATCAGGATTAAAAGACACTTTTATCAAGAACTGATAAATCACTACAAGGACTAACAAAAATGGTTGATGATTATCTACAATGCCTTAAATTCTCTCTTAAATAATAATAATAATAATTCCTAGATTTTTTATTGTGTTGTGATCTTTACTGTTTGAAGTTGCGCAGCTCGTACTGTGTATTATTTGTATTATTATTAAAAAAATAAATAAGTACTAGGGAAAGAGTAGCATGAAGTAGTATTTAGAGGCCAAATAGGATTCAGGGACGCCCTTGAGTACATACATTCCAGATGTAGGTGCGGTTCACTGAACCAGGATATTTTACCATTGTTTGAGTTGGTTTGAGATCGCGTGTGAAGAACGCACACAACACAAACTTTCATGATTTCATTAAATTGAGGTTTACGTGTCCTCTGATCAAGCTCAGACTAAATATTACGTTTTTGTTTTTTGTTTTTTTTTACAAAGTTTTAAGTCACCGTTGTTGCTAAGTGACACAAGTGATTCAACAAGTGTTTTTCTCCTGATGTAATCTGGACATTCAGCGTGACGCAGCTATCCGTTCGTGAATGCACCACGAGAGCCTTTCCATGCCATGAAGGGCCCTGTGATGGGAAATAACAAGACGTGCAGCGACCTCATGCGTTGGGAAATGAACCATACAGCCAATTTAAAAACAAGGAGGGATTTATTACCCTGAGTACAACCCTTTAGGCAAAAACTCACAGTATATAACGTCACCATTTTGACTATTTTTTTTTTTTATTTTTGGGAGGGGGGTATTTATTATTTTTTTTGATAATGCTTAGTTAATGCTACATCCACTGTGCAGTTTGATAGCCTCAATCCATCAATCCAGATTTTTATCTAAAACATCTGCACTGAATCTCACAGCAGGTACATGTATCATGTATCACCTTGAACCTATCTGTCATTGTGAATGGTCCTAGACTTAACCCTTTTTATGCCCCCCACCCCCCCTTTTTTATTTTATTATTATTATTTTTTTTACTAGCAATTAACTTAATTCTAAGCAAACACAAAGCAACTGTATAGCATCTTACTTAAGTAAATAATAATTTGTTAGACAGAAAGCTTTCTTTATCTATACAACTCTATTGTTCAGTATTATATGGGTGTTTTGGAGATTCCTGTCCAATTCCAAAATTGTAACAAACAAAGACAAAATAAAACAGTAATTGAACTATTAGCTCCACTATTATGTTTTTGTTTTCCTCTAGTAACTGATTATTTCTTATGTGCCATCACTGATGCCATGTAGGATAAATTCAAGTTAGCAACATATGAATGAAATGTAGATGGTGTAAAAACTGTCTTGCATATGAGCTAGAGTTCTCTGTATATTTAATATGTCAAATAATAATTTAACTGTGAATTTATATGGTATAATTTTATCAACAAATGCTACAATAGCATAATAACTCCCAGTTTTAAAAGGTAAATTGTCAGATGATCAGCACTGAACAACAAATTAATATAAAATAAGCAGAAAAAACATTGTTATTGTATTAAAAATGCATTAATATTCACTTATTTTACATTTAGTGTGGAAATGAAATATGTCTTTTTTAAAATGTATTTATTTACTCAATTTCTTAAACTCCAAAATACTTTGCCAAAGTACATGCCTGAGAGACCAAATCGAGGGTGTAGACAGTGAATGCCAATTTCTCTGCCATAGCAATATCCCATGATTCATTTCGGAAAGAATAGGGTCTACAGTTATTTGTATTATATAGCTTTTAGCGCACCGCAGGCAAGTACAGCAGAAACTGTCGTGTTTATCTCTAACTGTATTTAATGGACTTTTATCCGTATAAGTCGCACTCCTGTTAGCTGCTGGTTTGTGTTTTATACGAGAACACAGGTGAGTAAAAACGGACATGACCGCTGTAATGTGAACTAGCAAGGCCGGTTAGCATACTAGCACGAGCTAATTTAGCTCGTTACTGCCAATGGATGTCTGTTAACTGACTGGGATCCTGCTCAGTTTGACATGTTAGCATTTACTTGTCATAAATACGACGTAGTATTCTCTGTCGGTGGTCTTTTGTTTCATTGTAATAAACCCTCATTTCTTCGTGTTTTTATACACTTCAGAATGTCGTACCCTCCTCCGATGAATCGCCAGCAGATTGGCATCCCACAGTTACCCCCGAGGATCCCACCTCCTCAGTATGGGGGGTTTGCCACTGCTGTCCCACCAGGTAACTTATGAGTACAGCGGTGAAGGAAGTACCCAGATATTTACTTGAGTATAAGTAGCAGTACTACTGTGTAAAAATACTACTCATGTCCTTCTTTGCATAAGAATAGTAAATGTGCAGACTAGCTCCTCTAAGAATCATATTTATTACAGAATGTGAAATGCTGATACATAAACAGTTAAGGTTTATGGTTAAATAAATAAATTTGTCTTTATACTTATTGGTTACTAGCTCATGACACTTTATCAGTAGATTGTTGACCATTGTGCCAGGCATTGTCCTTAAGTACAGTTGGTATGATCACATTAGCTAACACAGTGATCAGCCAAGCTGCTTTCTACATGTACAAACTCAAGTGTCATTTTACTTACTCTGAGCAATCATTACTGTTGTACCTCTTAAAGAAGCCTATTGGAAAGTTTTGAAACCCAAGGAAAAGAATGAAGAATGTTGTAGAAAGCTGGAACAACTCTCAACTGTTTTATTAGAAAGTGTTTTTTGGTTGAGTATCCAGAAATAGATTTAATCCTCTGATTTTAGCTCTTTTTTTATTGACTGGGATTAATAAATATCATCTCTTAAAAGTTCTCTGCTTTTGTGGGGGGGGGGGGGGGGG
>JAPSES010000105.1:72869-95170 GCA_029822895.1 Maxillicosta whitleyi | reverse complement strand
ACTTTATGTTCCCATAAAGAGCTTGACTAATTGCATTTTTTTCCTTTCTATTTTCAGGTACCCCAATGAATCCAGTTCACATGGGTGTAGTGACCCCCACACCCACAGTGAGTTAGAAACAGGAGCATTACTGCATGCAAGTTAATGCATTCTGTATGACCTGCTGTTAAATCCATAATGCATACTTGTTCAGGCTCAGCTCAGTTCATTCAGGTTGATCTTACCAAATATGCAGCTCTCCCAAGGTAGTGTATCAATCGCCACTCTCATTAGTAGTGACTTATTATATGGGCAAGTTCTGGTATCTCTCTATGTTAGTTCTGAATTAGGCTGTCAGTGACATACCAGAAATGTGACATGCTGTTTTTTTTCAATGTAGTTGCAGGTGTATTTTACTCTCTTGTGTTGTTGCAGGTTCTTGTCCCAACTACAGTATCTGTATCACAGAAGCCAATGATTCCGAAAAAGGAATCTGGTGCCCTCAGATCAAAGGATACGGATGACAACAGTGGCCCCACCACCACCGTATTTGTCGGGAACATCTCTGAAAAGGCTTCAGACATGTTGGTCAGACAACTTCTAGCAGTGAGTTTGACACACATGAATATATACAAAAAGTACATGATATGAACAGCTTATGAGTTTAGAGATTATAGTTTAGAGAAAAGTGATTAAAGGAGCTCACCCTATGCTTGTAACACAAAAGAGAGCTGCAGACTGTAATGACAAGCAACTTCATTGTGTAACAGAGAGAATGAATAGAGCCTTAATCTGTTTAAAACTGTTTTTATTCTGAATATTAAGAATATATGAGCAAATCTTTATAGTCAAACATGTTATTTCTTGTTGGATGCACCTCAAACTTACACAACACTGATAATACTAATCAGTGAAGGATGCACTGATTGCAAAATTCTTACTTTGTCATCCTTCATTATTTTCAAAGTTCAGTTGGTTTGAGTGATTAATCTCTCACCCAAGAGTCTTTATCACTTCAATTTGTAGGTTGTTTTTCCTATATGTTAATGACCCTAAGTGTCAGGGTCATAGAGAGGTGGTCATTAGGGCGTTGGCGTCGTAGAGAGGTAGTCATGAGGGTCATTAACACATGGGGAAAAACAGTCTACATAGACTACCCCACCTACTGGTTTCTAAGTCTTAAGTCTTCTTTTCCCCACCAGCAAATAGAACTGATGAAGTCTGTTGGGCTAAGTATAAAAACCGGTCCGGTTGAGCTTTAAAAAAAGCAAAATTTGAACAATAATCTCGACAAATGAGAACTTGCACAGACAATATTACTTGGTGTTTCTTTTTTTTTTTTTAATTTCTTTTTTTGTTTTTTTAGTCAACCCCCCTCCCACAACAAAGAAATCTTAAGTATGAATATAAAAATAGTCACAATTATGTACTAATAGTTACTAGAACAAACACATTTATGAAAAATTCTTTAATGTAATATGACAAATAAAAATCTGCAGCTACTAGTGGTGAGAAGATATCTTGTATGCCTGAACCAATACTAACCTGTATTAAGAAATATCAGCTGATATTGATACCTGCTCACTTCATAGTTCAAGGTCTACTTATTTTGGGAAACTATAGACGAGTGTATTGATCCATTAAACTTTATAATTTGTTTAATTGATAAATCACTCATTTTCTAATCTCATTTTGTTCCTTTTTCTAAATAGAAATGTGGTATTGTGCTAAGCTGGAAACGGGTCCAAGGAGCTTCTGGGAAACTTCAAGGTAAAAGTCAAAGTCATATTTTGTTTTCTCTATGTGCATGGTGCTGACCCTGGAGACTCAAAACAAAAAATGTACTATAATGGATACTAAAGGGTATTGACAGACTTGAAACAAAATAGAATTAAAAATTAAACAAACATGAATCCATATTTCTTCATTAACTTTCTTCATTCTGTACTCCAACTACCTGTTGTTAAACTAATTTCATTTCTTGTGTTGTGTCGAAAGCTTTTGGGTTCTGTGAGTATAAAGAGCCCGAATCTACTCTGCGAGCACTCAGACTTCTACATGAGTTGCTTTTAGGTGACAAAAAGCTCTTGGTAAAAGTAGATGCCAAGACCAAAGCCCAGCTAGATGAGTGGAAGGCCAAAAAGAAGAGTGCCAAGGGGGTATTTAGTCTACTTACATTCCAGTTACATTTTAAAATAAACTTCCTCATGTTATTTTTTTAAGTCCAATTTCTAAATGTGTTTTGTTTTATATTTTGCATTAATATAAAGGGTGCAGGTAGTGGGTCAAAGACTGAGGAGGAAGATGAGGAGGAGGTTCTTGATGAGGAAACTTTGCGACGTGACCAGGTGGTGAAGGGGGCAATAGATGTCCTCATTAGAGAATATGCAAGTGAGCTCAACGCCCCCTCACAGGACCCTGACAGTCAACCTCGCAACAAGAAGCGAAAGGAGAAGAAGGAGGAGGTACTTATTTTTTTGATTGTAATCTTAAATTACTTGCTCTTTATAGTAGCGATTGAGTACTTAGTGTGATTATTTCTTGTCTTTTTGTGCTCTGTGCAAGGAGGATATCAATGCTATGGAGATGGAGGATGACAAGAGAGACTTGATTTCCAGAGAGATCAGTAAATTTCGTGATACACACAAGGTAATTTATCAAATCCACTGGCTTTACTCTTATTCTCTAGTTCAGGTTTTGAAAAAGAACTACTAAACATTTAAGATCAGAAAATCATCAGCAAATGCAGCTGCAATTTATGTAATTTATGGAGGCAATATCTCTATTAGGCTGTTAACTCTGAGATGGAAATAGTGTATTTATACTTATAGATTAGGTGATGAAATTCAAGCACTGAAGGCATAGAAGGAAGTTTTTATTGATTTATGCATTGTATTCTACTTATTTAAAGATACAAATATTCAATAAATAATAAATCAGCAATCACATTTGGATATAGAGTTGCTTATTTCTAAATTTGGCTACAGTTTTCACAGTTTGTAATACTAATTTGAAACTAAAAGTCTAATATTGTACAAGCTAAATCACACAGAGTGCATGGACACAATGTTAAATTCCATCTAAAGCTAATCTATTGATTAAACCCCACCAATATGGTAGAGTTCATTTGGTGACTAGAGCAAGATGAATCTCAGAATCTCAGCTTTGGAAAAAGTTGCGAGGATAGGATGTAAGTATGATCTTTCTTTTCTTCTTTACTCATGTTGGGCGCTCCCTTCTGGAGGGTTTGCAGAGAGGCAACTGGCTCCAAGTTCAGTGTCAGCATTTTATTTTTAGGAATCATTTTACATAAGGATAAAGTTTACAACTTATAAACTGCTTCTATCTCCTCTCCTGAGGCTTAAACCTGCCAAGAAAAGTCTTTATCTGGTGTACACAAACCTTTCAGTGGCATTTGTAAGGCGGCTTAGTGAACCTCTGCGTGTCCTCAGATGATAAATGATGTGTTTGACAAACACACATGGATTGAATGAGCCTAACCACTGCAGTAGTTTGACCTGCAGCCTGTAGTTTTACTAAAGCAGGGAGCGCCCCTCCACAGCACTCTGTGGTCTGAAGACTATAGAGGTAAGTCCTCCTATTTTGTTATTTATTTTAATTTTAAGTCTTTATTTTCCTTTCAAAGTCATGTTTCCATGTTCATTCGTCTGTCTCTGACTGTTCTCTCTTACCTTATTTTAACAATTATATAAAATTATTTTAATAGTATCCCATATTATAAGAGGGAAAGAAAACAATACACAATAGATATTTTCTTAATCACAATTTAAAAAAAATGTATTCATATTCAGTAGATGGATCATATTTTATTTGATGCAAATTGCCAGTATAAACAGCTGCACATGTGTCTGAAACACATTTATAGCGTTTACAATGAGGAATGAGTTATTACGAGTACTTTGAATTAATCTTATCTAATAAGCCAAACTGTCAGTGGAAAAATACAGGATGAGGTAAGTTTCTCCACCATTTTAGCAAATGGATATTTAAAAACAACAATAATATATTTAACTGACATATTTACAGATAAAACATAATACCAGACACAGAAGTGAGCTTGTCCTCCTTTTTTGTTTTCTTCTCAACAGGTGTCATACCCACATTTGTAACATGTTATTGAATATTATAATCAGATCGGGACACTGTCTATTAAGCTGTTATAAATTATGATTGAACTGTGGGTCTGACTCTGCTGAGGTTTTATCATTTGTTGGGCTGGAGAAACCAGAGAGAACCAGAAACGACCCACAGGTAAGACTGCTTCACTAATTTCTTTGTGGTTTAATGAAACACTTTATCATTTGTTGTCACTGATCTTGTGAATATGAATGTGCTTTATTTAGATTTATTGTTCCACAGGTGTTGTATTATTTTGTTTTTATTAACTTTATTATTATTATTATTATTATTATTTTTTTTACATTTGACCAGTTTTTCCTCTCACACATAGCTTGTAGGAATTGTAGGGGCAGAGAACCGCTGAGGCAATAGTTCATCACCTGTAAGTTGTGCACCTATAGCTCCTCCGCAACATTTAGAAAATAATTTTTATGACGACTTGTGACTGTAGACACATGTATTTCACTTAACACTGATGCTGAACCACATTTTAGATAAGCTTGCATAAATATGTTGGTAATTACTTTTGGGAAATTTTCACATTCTACAGACGAAGTTCAACATTCCATATGGACTGAAAAAGATTGGTTAGATTTTATGTTTTATCAGCTCTTAACATAATTAGATGCTCAGGGGTTGAATCATTGACTTCAGTTGCAAATTATGTGGAAAAAATTATGCTCGCTAATTTTGCAGTTGGTTACTGTTGAGTTCAACTGGAAAATCATGTTGTTTTCTGAAAACAGAAATCCTTAAATGAAAGGAAATGGTTTCTGTTATTACAATACAATAGACTGTTGAATGATGAGATAAAACCCTTTTACACTTTATCATAGGTTAAAGTGATAAACGGTGGGGTGAATTAGACAGCAAATGGGGAGGAATTTCTTTAGTTTTGAGTGGAAAGTTATGACTGTATTTATAAAAATACATCATATGACATAAGTATAAGACTATGGTCGGACTTCACAGGGGAGTAGCATGGTAAACTGGCCCTTGCATATCAGATGACCGTAAAGAGAGCTCACAAAACCTGATTATATAATTCACTTTAGTCGGGCCATTGGCCATGTTAAGCATGGGCTTGTTTTAATCCACTTGGCTCTCATTTGTAAGACCAAACCAAGGCATTTAGGTAGTAGTCAAAATAGATGGTAAATGTATAGATAGAATTTGTTGGCAAACATAATACCCACTCAATGTTTGTTACCCAGATAGCCCTACTTCATGGTTACATAGAAATACAAAGTAACACATGTAGGGAAATTGCAAGGATGCTCAACTCTGTTCCTGGGCAGAAGCATCCATCAACAACAAGATAAAAACCAGAGGTAGGCGTGAAACGCTCGGTAAGGCAGCATTTCACACTCAGTCATTACCACTGATTTGTTGTATGTGAAGGTGCTGTGGTGTTACGAACCAGGTCAAATGTTTTAATAATTTTTTTACATAAAGCCATTTCTGTTCCTCTGCATTAGCTTGACTGCACATTGATTTGTAAAATGGGCAGGCATATGTGACCAATATGCATTTGCCTGCAGCTTGGTTTTTATTGGAACTGCCTGTCATTACATCACAGCATAATCTCTGATCGCCACGTAGAGCACATAGTAACTCCAGAGGACAAGTTGACCTGTTACATGTGTGAAAAAACTTCATTCAATGCCAGTGTATGTTATGACCAGGATGATTGAAACCTGGAGCAGGGACAGGAAGTGATCTATCTGCTTAACACTTGATGTAACAAATTACACTGATGTTTTTTTCTATATGTTTAAGCATAAAAAAAAAATCAGTGGTCGGCCATAAGGATAACATTTCTCCCTTGCTTAAACACAGATTCCGTTATTTCTTTAGTAGCTTTACGGCATGAAATGTGGTTTATGGTTTTAGTAAGTGTGACCTGAATTGAGCAGTATCTACATTAAACCTGCTCAAACATCGGAACACTCTTCCTGGAGGAAACACCAGGGCTAAGAGGACTTCCTCACTTGCAGCAGCCAGCCTCTCCAAGGCAATGAGTCGTGGCAATATGTGAGCATGTCTTGTGCAGGGAGTCTGAATCTTATTTTTTTATTTTTATGTTTTCTATTGTGATGGTTTTGATATTTTTTAAAGAAACTGACACTCTCTGTCCCCTTTTCTTCCTGTTGGGCTCCTGCAGAAACTGGAGGAGGAAAAAGGAAAGAAAGAAAAGGAGCGTCTGGAGCTCGAGAGGGAAAGGAGAGAGAGGGACAAAGAGCGGGAGCGTGAGAGGGAGCGCCGGGACCGTGAAAAAGAGAAGGAAAGGGAGAGGGAGAGGGACAAGGAGCGGGAAAGAGACAGAGACCGGGAACGAGAACGGGAAAGAGACCGGGAACGGGAGAGGACGAAGGAGCGAGAGAGGGAGCGGGAGAGGGAGAGGGAGAGAAGTCGCGATGTCAGCGAAGACCGAAGCAGATCAAGGTCAGTCGGGAACAAAACTGTCACACTTTCCTTCGTACACCAATAGAATTCAAACCCTTTATTGGGAAAACACTCCATCACAGGTAAAAGTTTAGAAATATTCATATTAAAAGTAGTTTTGGTGCAGTAACATAGCATTCATTTTATTATGTATTATTGTGAAAAAGCCACAAACTTTAGCTTTGTGGTCTTGTACAGGTGTGTCATGACTAATGTGTTTTTTTTCCTCAGTTTTTTCATTAAGATGCAAGATGATATGGGAAACATGTACACAGAAGCACAACACACATAACACGACTAAATGGCTTCAGTGGGCAAAAGGCAGTATTTAGCGTAACTGATTCCCATGACATGAAGTAGCTTGTACAATCTGACAAACCTGGTGTGATAAACCAGGACACTACTGCTGTAAATGTTCTTGTCTGCTCAGAAGAATCCAAGACATGTTAAGTGCAACAGGAGGTCACACTAAATACTTTCAACAATTTCAGCTAATGAAGGACAATTTTCTCAACACCATGAAAAATCAACATTATCTGAGTTACCTGGTTTTCACTGGACAGGAAATTGATAAATAGTAATCTGAAAAGTAAAGCCATCATCATATATTCTACAGAGAACGGACAAGAGAGGATAAAAAACGAGACCGTGAGGAGGATGAGGAGGATGTTTATGAGCGGAGAAGACTGGAGAGAAGGCTCAGAGATAAAGAGGCTGCTTATCAGGAGGTACGTAGTGTAGATCATCTCATTTTGATTACAGCAATTTAAACATTAAGTTCTTTGTCTTGCTCATTTTTTATTTTTTTTTTTTGTCTTTTCGTAAAGCGCCTAAAAAACTGGGAGATCCGTGAGAGAAAGAAGTCACGAGACTATAGTAAAGAAATGGAGCGGGAGGATGAGAGGCGTCGGGAAATGGTATGCAAGAAAACTATTCAGATGCTTTTTTTATACTGTTGGATTATCAATGTCGAAAGCAGAAATGTGTGATTTTGAATGTTTAGCTTGTGAAATGTATGCAGATATCTAATCAGATGTCTAATTGATGCATCATTCAGCTGAAGGAAGGCAAAAGACTGAAAGAATTCCTTGAGGATTACGATGACGACAGAGATGATCCTAAATACTACAGGTGACTTATTTATGTATATGATGGTCAGACGAACAATATTTTCTTTTTTTTTTTTTTTTTGCTTTAGTCATTAGATAACTTTTCATTCTTATTTTCAGAGGCAGTGCTTTGCAGAAACGACTTCGTGATCGAGAGAAGGAAACAGAACTGGATGAGCGAGACCGGAAGAGAGAAAAGGAGGAACTGGAGGAGATCAGACAGAGGCTTCTCGCTGAGGGTCACCCTGACCCTGATGCTGAGCTGCAGAGGGTCAGTCTGACAGAAGCTTCCTTCTTGTCTTACATATGTGATCTTTTACTTTGAACAGTTATATCACTTCCTCTTTTTTTTTGCAGTGTTCAAAGAGTTTCAACCCATTCAAAAAATCCAATAGGCCTAAAACTGTCTTGATTTCACAGATCTTCAAATTGACTCAATTCTGAAGTTAATATTAATTATATAACATTAATCTGTCACTGTTATCGGGAAGAATTTGTTTTGCAACAAATCTAACATGGAATCATGAACTTTTACCAACTAATGCTAACTAAGGCACCTATCATGTTGCATGATGTTCATTAAAAGTCCATACAGTTAAAAGTTTATGTAGAATCTGAACATATTCACTAACCATATATGTGATTGGGGAGCTTGAATTTTCTTCATATCCCTCCCTTTTTTTTCAGTAAGGATATGAAATGGGTCGTACATGATATTCATAAAGGTCCATAAAAGTACTACATCTGTGTTGTAGAAACCTACAGAAACCATGTTGTGCAGTTTCAGTACAAAGTTAATGTTATTATGGATGTGCTCTCTATCCTGATTGTTTATGTAGATGGAGGAAGAGGCGGAGCGCAGACGACAACCTCCTTTGAAACTTGAGCCTGAGGAGGACGTGACCCAAAAAGAAAAGCATCAGGATCAGGAGAAGAGAGGGTCCGGACGGCCCGTAGAGCCTGCACCCTGCGGACCCCAGCACCATTCAGACGACGATGCTGAGGACGGGGAGGACGATGACTATCATGATGGCGAGGACTCACAGGAAATCAAACCACAACTCAAACCTGTTATGCGGCCAATCACTACAGCGCCCTCAGTGTCCTCTGCCAGTGGGAACGCCACTCCAAACACACCCGGTAATGAATCCCCCTGTGGCATCATCATTCCAGGCGAGAACTCTCCTGAGGTCCAGCCAACTGAAGAACACCGGCCTAAGATCGGCCTCAGCCTCAAACTGGGTGAGTCCTGTCAAAAAACTGAGCAGGCAGAGGATTTTACTGGATGATTTTGAGTCAAAACTGGTTTCCCTCCTCTTTTATTTCTCCAGGAGCCACGAACAGTCCCAGTCAGCCCAACGTTGGAAAACGAAAGAAACTGGCAACCGTGGAGAGTGTTTTTAACAAGTTTGACGATGAGGAGGCAGACGAGCAGCCCCGTAAAAGGAAACTGGTCCCGCTTGACTACGGCGATGACGACAAGAGTCTGGGGCTGGATGGGGCTGAAATTTCAGGGTCTAAAGGCAGCATCAACACAGAAGAGAAACGTAAACACATAAAGAGCCTTATCGAGAAGATTCCTACAGGCAGACCAGAGCTCTTCTCTTACCCTCTGGACTGGGCTATGGTGGACTCGGTAAAACTAATCAATTATTTTAGTTTCACATTAGATTGAATAGGTTTTATTTTGTTAATCAAAATCCAAAGGTAGTTATTTGATAATGTGTCCAGTATTAGTTTGTTAACCAGAGCTTATTTTAAAGTGATAAACTGACCAGTTAAAGTAAGACTTGTCGTGTTATTGTGACTGTTCTCTTTTTTAAGACCTTAATGGATCGCCGCATTAGACCATGGATCAATAAGAAGATTATTGAATACATTGGTGAAGAGGAACCCACTCTGGTTGATTTTGTTTGTTCAAAGGTCAGTATAAGATTTCTGTTTTACAGGAGACAAAGAAATTACAGAATGTAGAGTTAAAAAATTTGAAAAATGGTTTCAGTCATAGTAACTGTTAACTCTTTTAATTTTTTCTGTGCTTAATTTTCATTCACTTCACTTGTAGTTTGTAGAAATGAAAACTGAAAATGACATTATTACTGTGTGTCTTTTTGATGTATGTTATTTTTTTATTTTTCAAGTTTTAGTAATATGTGACTGTTTAATGTTGCATATCTGATGCTTTTTTTTTTTACATTCTGTATTCTTTCTCTTGATGATATGCCCTTGCATCCATGTTAGAAATGAGTCAGTTCATTTTAGTTTATGGTATACCTTTAGATATTTTATGTTTTCACTGTCTTATAATCTATAAAGCAAATTATTTAGTTTATCTTTTCTCTACAGGTAATGGCTCACAGCACCCCTCAGGGTATTCTTGATGATGTGGCTATGGTGAGTTGGAATTCATTAAAGCACTTTTGAAGCATATTCAAAAATTCTTTTTTTTTTTTGTTGGGTTTAGGATTATTTAGATAAAATTAATTGAGAAATAGTCATGTTTCATATATGGAATACATTTTTTTGAGCTGCTGCATGAAAAACTTTGTATAATCAACCCTATTTTGTGTTTTAGGTCCTTGATGAAGAAGCAGAAGTCTTCATAGTAAAAATGTGGCGGCTGTTGATATACGAAACAGAGGCTAAGAAGATCGGACTGGTGAAATAAAGATCACACTTCTCTTTGACTGACTTCTTTGCTCACAATACAGTGACCTTCAGTTTCTCACCTGGCAGACTGTCAGCACGGGTCCACATTCCCCCCATTCCGTCGGTGTGGAGCTGCTGCCTTGTGGATTTGGATGGGACAGTCTGTGAACAGAAAGAGTTTGCACAAACATTCTGCATGATAAAACCTTGGTTGTAGTTTTTTTTTTATTATTTGTTAAATCTGTTGAGGTAAAAGACAGAGTATTGTTCTACCCATCTGTTCTCCGTTATGTTTGACAACTTATGCTTTAATTTACTGTCATGTTCAGGCACTGCTCCATCGTGTGAACTAATAAATATCTTTTTTTTAACAAAACGTACGTAATACTGTAATGTACGATTTTGATTTGGGCTTTTATATATATTATCACAGGTAAAGAAAGCTAAATATTTTTCTTTGTTTTTGACTTTTTCACAACTTTCACAAAAGACAGAAATAGGATATATAACAGCAGAAAATACAATAATAAAAGGAGGCTAAAGGGTGAAAATAAAACAAGGAACAATGGGGATAGTGGAAAAACAATTAGTGGCTCATTATAAACTACACTGAATTTGTGCATGTAAAGCATTTACTAGTCAACGTTTTTGCTGTGAAATATAAGTGGAATCTTTGTGCAAGTACAAAGTAAAGACAAAATTAATTATAATTTAAATATCAGTATTGTAACCATGAAAATGTGACATACAAATGAGAGGAATGTTGAGTAAAAAAAATTATTACATAGTTAAAACCAAAAATGAATAATTGTTATCCATTTCAAGCTGTAATTTAAAAAAAAATGTTATTTATGATGACATTTATTTTAAAATTAAGAAATTAAGTATAAATGTTAAGACTTTAATAATTCCTTTTTCAATGAGTTGTGGATATTTCCTCTTCATTTTGTGTAGCTTCCTCGTCTTATTTTCTACAACTAAGGAAATATTTTATTAAATTTTCATTCACTCATTTATGTAGTACGTATTCTTTATGAAAATTTTAAAAATATTTTAAGGTTTAAAATGTTTTTTTTAAATAAGATTTTTTTTTTTTAATTATTATTTTTGTTTTCCATTTGGGTCCTTCCAGCGCGTCTTTCAGATACGTGGCAGGTTGACTGAAGGTGCGTGACCCGGAAATGCTTTGATCGGCACCAAACAAGATGATGTCCTGATAGCCAGTTTAGCCGCTAACCGAGACGAGAAGTTGCAATATTTTTGTCAGCTCCGTCTGAAACAACCGGTACGGGTCATTCGCAGTTTTCAGGACGATGTTACCAAGACGGACCTTCTAATTTACGATTTGTAAGAGGAGAATAATTAGCAAAGCTGGTTAGCTTAGCTTCGGTTATCGACGCCAGCGGTTACAGCGTCTGTTCTCAGCTAACGTAAATGTTTATTAGCAAACTGAACGAACCAGAAGACATAGCTTTATTAAATCTAACTGCAACAGCTGTAGTTCTGGGGATGCCATTATTCTTGAAGACGATAAATAAAAGTTTGTGCTGAAAGTGTACGTAGAGTCTGGTTTTGATGGTTTAGGTTAGCTTAGCGATAGATTAGCTAACTAGACAAGTGTAGTCATGGACGATTTCAGCTCGATCAGCCTGCTGTCCCTTGCGATGCTGGTGGGATGTTATGTGGCCGGAACAATACCTCTAGCAGTCAACTTTTCAGAGGTAAGTTTGTGTCAGCATAAGCTTTTATATTGTGCTATTTAAGAGCTAACTTTGTCAGTGGCCACAGTTTTACACAGAGGGTAAAAGTTAATCTTTATCAGTAAATGTATGAGATTTTAATCGGACAGGCTGATTCAATCTCAACAACTACAAACTGTTTTGTCAGATTTATTCTAGTCTTTAGCTGTATAACTGCTATCAAATATATCCTCACTAACAATAATATTTGTATTTGTACTCTGCTACCTTGAAGTAGTCAACGTTAATATTGCAGATATCCACATACAATTGCAATCAATGTCGTATATGTATTATTTATATCACCCTATTAAAATAATCTTCATATTTTAGATATAAAACTTGCTGAGTACCCCGGAGACCAGCTTCACCATTGTATATAGGACTGGGAGATACATGCAGTTTGCTTTAATGCTTTCCACATTGATTAATTTGACTTGGGTGTAAAGCATAGGACGAAAAAACATTGTAATTGCAGGTATGACATATGTTTTGTGGAAATTACATGATGGGTATCTAGACTTATTTTTGCACATGTAATATATATCTGATATTAATTAAGTTCTTGGTAAATTAAAGAGAGGACTGGGTTGTCAGTGAATATCTGAAGTTGAACATCCAATACACCTTAATTGCACATAATTTGTCTGAGGAAGAATGACTTTGGATGTCTGTATTGTTCCTTCTGACCAGAAGGAATTGAATTACATATATCTACACAGTCTAGGTATTAAATGTTGAAATGGCTTCCTTTAGAGGCCTGTGTATCTGACCATCTTGTGTTTATGTGGAATTTTAACAATTTTCCTCTGTGATTAAGAAAGTGCATGATTCTGATGAAACACTGAATCAAACTGAGCTGTAACATTTTTGGTCTTTTTGTTCCATAGGAGAAACTAAAGCTCATCACGGTGCTGGGAGCAGGGCTGCTTTGTGGGACTGCACTCGCTGTTATCATTCCAGAGGGGGTACATGCACTTTACGAAGAAATCCTAGAAGGTACAGATTATGCAAATGTCGATTATGGTTAGGGGAAATGGTATTTGTAGACTGTAACTGTTTGATGCTTTTTTTTAAAAAAAGAACAAAGTTCAACAGGTAGCTGTAAACTACAAATATTTATTCTGTTGCATAATAAACTTTGTCAAACACAAATATTAGGTTCAAGGTGGTTTCAGATTTACTGAGGCTGAGTACTGCAGTTAATGTTGTATTGCATGAGAGCCCCCTCCTTGGTTTTATTTATTTGCTACCTCTGTGAAATTTGAATCTCTTTATATTGACATATTAAGATGTTTTTTCTTCAACAGTCTCTGTATATTTTTCTATTATGTGTGTCTGCAGGCGGACACCACAGTCATGGCCAGGTCGGAGTTGTGGAGGTGTCCGAGGCAAAGGGTGAAGCAGAATCAGCTCTGGGTGTGAGTGGGAAACATGAGCACAGTCATGAACAGCTTCATGCCTGCATCGGAGTGTCTCTGGTCTTGGGCTTCGTCTTCATGCTGCTAGTCGACCAGATCGGCAGTTCTCATGTGCACAACACCGATGGTAAATATTATAAGGCAAACAAAATACAGTCAATCACACCATCTAATCTCATGTAAAAAAAAAAAAAAAAAAAGGGGGGGGGGGTTACTTAGACATTAGACCAAAACCCGCCCTGGTGCCTGAACTGCACACACAGGTTTTCACAGCCAAACCAATAGGCAGCTAATGCTTTGGGAAGCCTTCTGTTTTGCCTTATCCAGAGTTCAGTGCTTGTTGAGAAGATGCTCTTACGTTGTTGACACTACATTTTTTGGTTTTGTTCTGGCTTTAGATCCAGAGTCTGGAAGGGTCGCCTCCTCAAAAATCACCACCACACTGGGCCTTGTGGTTCATGCTGCAGGTAGGATTGGCACTCGGTTACAGTTTTTTAGAATGGTACTACATAAAATCTCTACACTTCTTACAGTGTAGATGACAATAGTTGGCACTACGTAGGATCAGCCACATGGATTCCTGTATGTGAATGCT
The DNA here is from genome assembly GCA_029822895.1 of Maxillicosta whitleyi. Taxonomy (NCBI): domain Eukaryota; kingdom Metazoa; phylum Chordata; class Actinopteri; order Perciformes; family Neosebastidae; genus Maxillicosta; species Maxillicosta whitleyi. Next base: position 81,093 of record JAPSES010000105.1, on the reverse strand, counting down.
TGTTACCTGTGTTTAACTGTAAATCATGCTTGAATCGAAAGGGAAACATAGCTCGTCATGAGTGGATAGCACTTGTGCCTCACAGCAAAAAAGTCCTGGGTTCGATTCCAACACCAATCGATGGTGGGATCTGTGTGAAGTTTGCATGTTCCCCCCCTGTGTCTGTGTGGGTTCTCTCCGGGTACTCTGGCTTCCTCCCACCATCCAAAGATTAATCTAAACTGCCCATCAGAAGATGAATGAATGAAGACATTCAGCCAACACATTGGGATCAAAGTTTCTGGACAAAGTTTAAAACAAGCAACTCAACTCGGTCTACGTCTGACCTGTATGTGCATGTTCTACTGGCCTTTAGCTGATGCATGACCTAGTTAAATGCCCAGAGCAACGCAGCTCCCTGATAGTGTCTCAACTAAAGGAGCCAGTTGTGAAAAAAGTTAAGGTAAAATCAGGGGAAACTGACTGACAGGCTGAGCTCAGAACTTTGTGTCAGACTGACTTTGGTAAAAATTTTTACATTTTTTGAGAGTTTTTCCACTGTTGTAATTTGACATTTTAAAGTTGTGATTGATTATTGACAGTATTTTATCAGCTGTTTCTTCTCTTGTTTCCAGCTGATGGAGTTGCACTGGGAGCTGCTGCCTCCACCTCTCAAACCAGCGTTCAACTCATTGTGTTTGTTGCTATCATGCTTCACAAGGTAATAAATAATTTCTTTGTATCAGTGTTTTTGTAATATACCATGCAATCACTAGCTATAAATAAGTAAGAACATACATTTAAATGTGTTGGACTTCTGACGTTCTATCTCCTGCCTTGTCTTCCTCAGGCTCCAGCAGCATTTGGCCTGGTATCGTTTCTCATGCATGCTGGTCTTGAAAGGAACCGCATCCGCAAACATCTCCTGGTCTTTGCTTTGGCTGCACCTGTCCTCGCCATGCTCACCTTTGTAGGCCTCAGCCAGGTAAATATTCCTCTTTTAAGCTACATATTCTACATTAGCTATTATTGAAAAATCTTTTATTTTATAAAACTTTTAACACTCCCTCTCTTGTACACACAAGAAAATTGCAGTATTTTTGTATACAAGTTGATTCCTGTGTTATAGATCTGTATAGAGTTCATATTTTACTTTTCTTATTTTTTGTGTATTACATTTTGTATTGTATCATGTGTATTTTGTATTACATTTTGCATTTATCATTTACTAGAGACAACAATTCTAGGCAAATAATTCCCTGTATGTGTTTACGTACTTCGTAAATAAAGCCAATTTTTGACTCTGAAATGTCTTTAATGCTTATTTGTTATTGGTTTATTGGTTTATTTGGTAATTTTAAGTTTATTTAAGTGTCTTCAGGTCTGAGCTGTATAAAAATTGTAATAGTCTTAAATTGTAACAACACATTCACAGAATTCTAAGACAAAAATCAAGTCTTTATCCAAGACACAAAGACCTGACCTGTATTTTTTTTTTTTCTTGTATTCAGAGCAGCAAAGAGGCTCTCTCCGATGTGAACGCCACCGGAGTCGCCATGCTTTTCTCAGCCGGCACTTTCCTCTATGTGGCCACCGTCCACGTCCTTCCTGAGGTAGGGGGCACCGGACACAGCCACTCACCTACAGGGAACGGAGGGAAGGGACTGAGCAAGGTGGAGGTTGGAGCTCTGGTGCTAGGCTGCCTCATTCCTCTGGTGCTGTCTGTCGGTCATCATCACTAGACCCACAGCTCGAGACCAGGTCAAGTACCATGGAGGAATAAGACAGGTGTACAGAGGAAAACGGCCCAAACAGACTTGAAACGTTGTGGATCCAAATGTCTTATTGCTCGTATGCTGATGGACCCCGTGGACCAGACTGATGCGGGGAAATGTCCCATCGATTCTGAATGAAAGTTGTTGCGGTGACAACCAAGACCCATAGGAGGTTCTTTCTGCTGATCCAGACTACTGTATGTGTTCATTTATGCCACATGAAACGTTGATATTTTTGTTAAGAGCAGCCAGAGGTGGAGCCTTTAGCTATGTTTAGTTAGTTCAGTGTGGCATCATTGTGCTTGTCCAAAGTCAAAGAACCAACCCCGATTTGACAACAGCGATGTTTTATTAGATGACAGTTGCACAGTGAGATTTAGAGTATCTTGATTTAAGCGAAGTAAAACCTTTTTTTAATTTTTTTTTTTTTATATAATTGTACAGTGAGTGTAAATCTCTTAACATCAATCCCAAATAATTTTCAAGTGCCATATTAGCAGATGAAAGCAGATCTTGAAAAGACAGTTCCATAAGTATATCACACCTTATAGAAGATGATCTGTCCTTATTTTTATTTTATTTCCAAACAAGGTTTTGTTTATTGCTATAGTCACAAAAAAATAACATATGTAACTAACTCAGTGCATCCACCAATTTTGCTTTGATGTTTGCATTTTTTTTTTTTTTTACTCAAAAGGACATCTTACGCTGTGATGTAAGTCTGTCAAGGACTGTAGAGAAGTCAAGCTGCTTCTCCTGATTGTAAGGTTGTGATGGATAAAACTACAAGCCTGAGCCCCGTGTCAGAAGAAGACACATCCAGCATGAACAACATGACGTTTTTGGGTGTACACAGTTCTGTTCCGAGCGAATAAATCTAACTATCCCAGGAAAGATGTGTACACAGTTGACTCACAGAGAGGCCTATTTAGAGGTGGAGGGTTATTTCAGCTCTTTCTTTGTGAATTACTTCCTTTATGAAGGGTATTAATGGGTAAAAATCAATTTGAGGGACCATGGGTTCAGGAGAAAATGATCTATTACACCATTACAGATCAGGTGAGGATTCACCCCTTTCACTCCTCATTTATTCATGTACTAATCAAATCTGAGCAATAATGATGAAAAAAATATGAGGGCAAAGCTTATGTTTCAGGAGCCTGAAATGGATGTGAACAGTTAATCTTCATCTTGAATCTTGGATCTAAATGTGTGGTTCACATATGAGGGTCTGTCAGAGTCCAGAATGCAGCCCCAGTACCAATAAAATCGTAGCCAGTTGATGGGTAAACACTTGGGCAGGCTGCTCCCTCTTTTATCAGGACACATGGATATTTGTGAGTGTTACTGTATCACTGGGCACGAGCTCATGTGTTTGTATATGTCTGTAAGTATGTATGTATACTGTACAGAGTGACTCCTTCCTTCCACAGTCAATGCGATCTCTTGTGTGAGATGGACTGCTTAACTCACAAGTACATATTTTTTTTCTAATTTTTTAATTTGTTTTTGGGACATGGATGGACTGTTTTTGCAGTACTGATGCAAGAGGCTACAGACTGCCCGAGGAGTCTCTGTTTTGTGTATAAATTAAAACAAAAAGCGTTTTACATGTGATTTCTTACTTAATTCCAGATCTTACTCATATTTTAGGCTTTTCTGTGCAAAGGTAAACATGGTGGGATGAAGAAGGGTGGAACACACGCTGCTGCTTGTTTTTACATTTTAAGGAGAAGCTGTGTGTAGTGTATCTGCAAAAAGGGAAAATTTCCTTCTGTGTTCCTTCATACCTTTGACATTGAGGACAGCCCCATTATGTGTAATTACATCTCTCTGTGTGAACACTGTTGCATCAGAACCCTGCTAAAAACAAAAAAAAACAGTGGTATGTGCATTTTGTTTACACTGATGCAAACAGTTAAATCTTTTATCATTTTTTTCACAACCTTACAAACCGTTCACTGTTCACTTTTTATTATGAGAAATCACAGCACATGTATTTATACTAAACAAATGACAATATGAATGACATATGATATGCGGATTGTCTGAACTTTAACAGTTCATCTCAGTCTCATTGGAGAAATCAAACCATTTGCTAGCTTTCAATGAGTAAGAAATAGTAGAACATCTAATACAACTTATTGATTATAAAGTAATCAAGAGCTGCGACTAATGTTTGATTATCAATACTCTCAGCAGTTTAGGATTAACAGTTTTAAGGTTTCTTAAAATAGTACCAAAAAGCCACCATTTTCAAGACTATAATCAGAATATTTGCAGATAAGTTCCTTTTATTTCATCTCAGATACTATTTAAACTTCGATATTGATCCATCGATACTCAACGACAAATCAATACAATTGAGCTGAGAACGTGTGTTCATCTAAAACTAAAAATCAAATCTGTGTTTATGAAGAATGTCAGTGTAATAATTTCTTTTCATTAACCTGAATGGAATCCTGAGCTGATAGCATCTTGGGTTATATGTAACTAAAACTCTAAAAAGTGAAGTATATAAACCCTTAGAAGTGTTAGATCATTTCTCTCCAACAGAGAAAACGGCACATACTGGGGCTGGATTTGAAGGTTCATTTTTAATGCTAGAGTTTTAGCAGCAGGTTAATATTTGTAATGGTTTCAGTGGGGTCACTCTTTTATTTATTCTGTCATTCCAGAATGAGTCTGCCTTATTTCCATACTTCAGATTGTGAAACTCAGTGGTAAAGCGATGTGTTTTATGATGATTGAATTAAAGTTTTTTAGCTGGTGCAAAAGTATGTGACAATGTTTTCCCTCAAAATCGAAGAAGTACAGTTTAATTAAATAGTTTTTTATTGCCTGTATGATGGTGTTTGTGAAACCTGTAAAATATCTTTAAAACAACCACATTTTCCAAACTTCACTTTGTAGGATGAATTTACAAAGTGAAGATATTAAATCAATTCAGGGGCCACGTACAGCCCAAGTGGTCCAATACCATTAAAATAACAGCACGAAAAACCTATAATGACAAATCCAAATTTTCCTTCGATGTTTTATTGCTAAAAAGTAAAATGGCATTATGACAGACTTTCACAAAATTTATTTTTTAATTGCAAATGTATTATTTTAGATGGGATTTAAAAAACAAAAACAAATTTCTGTCCATAAAATGATAAACAACCTGAAATATCTTAGAAAAATATGTGTAGTTTCACCAATATTCTGCCTGTTACTAAATGTTTTGTGTCTTTGTTGATCCACTGTGATCTGTGAATTGTGTAAATGCAAATCTGAGACATATTAAGAATTTTCACATTGTTTGGGTTATTCACTTTTTTGTTGTTGTATTATTTACAAGTTTTTTTTAATAATTATTTTTTTAGAACAAATTGGATTGTATGTAGTCCCTGAACTAAAATGAGTTCGAAATGTCTCAATAACACCTTCAAATGATATAATGATATCATGATGGGTTCTAAATAGGAAATGTTTTCACGGTAACTTTTGTGCAAAACCTGTCATTTACACACATATCAATTTTTAAGTCTTCATTCATTCATTTTTTGAACCTGCTTTATCCTCACGGGGGTCATGGGGGTCGCTTGGAGCCTATTTCCTGCTATTTAATGGTGAAGGTGGGGTACACCCTGGACATGTGACCAGTTCATCACAGGTCTGACATATAGAGGGGTCAAAGGACAATAATGTCCCGTCAGAGACCAAGGTTTAATCGACTGCCATTCTGACATTTATTTCAGAATGAAGTAACTTTTGTTTTGGATAACCCCTTATGGTCCAACTAAAGCAAAAATTAATTTAAAAGTAAAAATGTGGGTTATTTAGCAACACTAATCTGTCAAATTGTCTCATTAGAGATTCTGAGTACTGCGTTTTGACCCAAAGACAGTCACTCTCACTCTGTCTCTATGGTGGTTTACATTAACCAATTAACCTATCATGTCTTTGGATGGTGGGAGGAGACACAGAGTACCTGCACAGAAAGGTCCCACCTCTATTGACTAGTGTTGGAATCAAACCCAGGACCTTCTTGATGTGACGTATGAGCACTGTCCACTTTACCACTGTGTCACCTTTTAATACATGTAAAATATTCCAAGCATCTGTTGTGCAAAAACTCCCAAATTTAGTTAGTTTTTCCAAAAAGTGAACTTTAATCAAATAAATGCAATGTGTATTTTTTATTTTTTTTTTAGGTCACATTAATGCAGGAAAAACAACAACAAAAAAACAGAAAATACCATTAATGTTCAAGCCTTTCCATAGATTCTAATTCATGTGCAGACGTCATCTGTTCCTGTGTGTTAAGTTGAATATTTAAAGGGTTATATAATCATGTTTCACAACTTCTGGGATATTACTGTAACAGGACATGTCTTTCTGAAAGGACCATAAACATGTAAATTGAAAGTGTTTGTATTTGTCTGTGCAGGGTGCCGAGGCTGAGCTGTCAATATCTTTATAATCTGTTGTCCATCCGCTCTGACACATGTCCTGTAAATTAATCTGATACTCTCAGCTGCACGGTACCCGCTCTCAGTCTCATTATCCGTGCTCTTTACTGGAGAGTTGCGCGGCTCTGCCTCTGCTACAGATGTTCTCCTAATTCTCTGGATGGATGCAGAGACTGAAGGGCTCATACCTGCCAAGAGGACGGTAATCTGAATAACGGCTTTTACTGGCTGGAATTTATTGACCCGGCTTCAGATTTAGCAACTCATTCCTAAAGCTCCTCTCTCCTCCCCCCCATCAGCCTCCTCTTCCTCCCTCCCTTCCTCTTTTTTTTTTCTGCCATAATTGTTTTCATCTCCGCTCTGCTATGCATCGTATCGGCAGCTGCATCATTCCACCCTGCTGAGTTATTGGGATGCACCTCTCTTCTGTCTGTGTGTGTCATTGGGTTTTATTGGACTCGTTCTTATTGGCTGACTGTATTCTGCTTTATGTTTATTTATTTTTATTCCATTGATTGCACTCTGCTGCCCCACCTCTTCCCAGGGTAAGGGAGGCCATATAGGATGTTCTCCTCTTCGTCCAGAAACTCTCTGTTCTCGCCCTGGTCGTCCATGGAGCAGTCGGACTCTGAAGTGTTGGACATCAGCACCAAAGTGCAGCTGCACGGCGTCCTGTGGAAGAGGCCCTTCGGACGCCCTTCGGCCAAGTGGTCCCGCAGGTGAGGGGGGTATGACCTCAGTTTTAGTCATTTTCATACTTTCACTTAGTGTTTTGCTTCTGGTGGAGGAGAATTCTGACTGAACTGAGAGTCTTTAGGGTGAATCTGAAACAGTGTTTTTCTTCCGTCCTTAAAAAGGGAGGCGTGTTTTGTCTGAGAAGGAAAACATGATACAAAAATGACAATGAAATAAGTTAGTTAAATGAGTTAAATTCAATTTGATTTATTAAACCTAATATTTCTTCGCTGGACTTTGCGATCTATACAATGTTCTCTCTGACCATCAGTCCTCAGTGGAAAAACTGCCAACAAAAAAAAAAATCATTGAATTGTGCAAAAATGGAACAGAACCTCAGGATGAACCACAAAGGAAGTATCCGTCTGTTTAAATATTGACAATAAGTGTCACATGTCTTCCAGAAATTACACAAATCAGTGTCTACATCTTTTCTATATACAGGTAGATATTTATTTATTCAATGTAACCAGTAACTATGACATTTTTCTGTTACTTTGAAAGTAAAAACTCAAGTGTTAATTCAATGCAATTCAGTTAAGAAAATGCATTACAAAAATATTGTAAACAGTTATTAAAATCAACAAAATACATTTTGTCATAGGACACACCAGGACCAGTCCTCAGCTTATGAATGTCACATAACTACATTTTATTTGCCTGTTTACATATTTGAAATACCTGTGCATGCAGGATTAAAATTCTTTACTCGCTACATAGACAAAAGTATCAGGACACATTGGATTCAGGTGTTTCATTGCTAACAAGAGGCTGGGCCAGAAAACCATAATGACAAACGTCATAATATAATATTAGATTGGAATACATTTTGCAATAAACAATTTGTTGTTCATATCGTCTATAATACTGACTTTTTTCTTTTATATTATTGTGATTGTTTTTAATGTTCCACCCCTAGATTTCTGAAATGTTTGTCACATTCTGACCTTAAATATTGATTTAAAGTCAACCATTAAAAGTGATCAAACAAATATTGATTTGACATGTATCATGGCAATTATTAACGACAACTGGCATGAATAATGTGATCATGATAAGTGTAATTCAGTGACGTGAATCAGTGAATGGAAAGTCTCCTTTTCCTTTTCTCATTGTGATTTATTCTTGATAGATAACATGTAAATGGGACTGAGTATATAATCAATACTCCTGGTTAAAGGTCATTATTGACAAATGAATCTGGAAAAAGAATTATTCCAACACCATCAGTAACAGTGTATGTCTAACCCACAAAGGAGATGCACATTTTACTATAGT
>JAPSES010000105.1:45519-69724 GCA_029822895.1 Maxillicosta whitleyi | reverse complement strand
CTATACTATGACCAAATATCACATCATACTATACTATGACCAAATTTCACATCATACTATAATATGACCAAATTTCACATCATACTATAATATGACCAAATTTCACATCATACTATAATATGACCAAATTTCACATCATACTATAATATGACCAAATTTCACATCATCCTTTACTATGACCAAATTTCATATCATACTGTAATATTTACAAATTTCACACCCCATACTATATAGTATTACTAAATTTGATATCATACTACATATCGTGACAAATTTTCACATCACTTAATATGACCAAAAGATTTCACATCACATAGTATAGTATGACCAAATTTGACATTTTAATATATTACCAAATTTCACATCATACTATAGTCCATATAGTATAATCAAATCAAAATCTAATTCACTTTTATTTATTTAATGCCAAAACATAACAAAAGTTATCTCATGACACTTTACATATGGAGGTGGTGGAAACCAGAGTCTGAAGCCAAACCAGACTCTGAATCTGCTTATACATCAAAACACTTCCAACAGATTTTTTTGTACTACTATCATGTTATATAAAGGCTTAATGTTAATGACTATTTCTACCTATAAATCTGCTGTGGCCATACTGCAGTTTTCACTGTAAGTCACCATCATGAACACCTAAAATCTGCTTTCTCATCCTACTGACCTTACATCTCCTCTCCGTGATAATCTGGTGGGAACAGTGTGGCCTGGTCAGTGCTGTAAGCCTGTCTGCTCCTCTAATGCTGCATTTCAGATTCATTCGGCATTTTATGTCTGTTTAGTGATGTGACCAAGGGAATGTTGGCAGCAAATGTGGGATCATGCACAATGATTGGAGACATTTTGAAAATCAGTTACACACTGCTACATTGGAAAAAAAATCAAAGTCTTACGAAGTGTATTTTTCATCATTTCAAGTCAAAATATTTCATCACACTTTAAATAAGACATAATCACCTAAAGAGTAACTTTTCAGTGAAACATAAGAAATTATTTTTAGACAATAGATCTTGAAAATGTTATTTGTAAACTTTAAAGACAATTTTCACTCCTTACATTGGCAGATTTTTTGCTTGAATTAAGCAAAAAAAAAAATAAATCTTGAATTAAGCACCAAACCTGTCAATGCAACAAATGAAAATTACTGTGGTAATTTTTGTTGAAATAAGATTTACCAGATCTATTTTTATAAAAATAAGTTCTTATATCTCACTAGAAAAGTTACTCTTTAGGTGATTATGTCTTATTTTAATGTGATGAGATATTTTGACTTGAATGAAAAAAATATACTTAGTAAGATTTAGATGTTTTTTCAGTGTATAAGTTCAAATGTGTTAAATTAATATAATTATATTGTCTACTACATGTCAATATACTGTATATATGTTGACCATAACATTCTTCAAAGAAACTACCAAAGGAAGCAAGCCTCCTCTGCTGAGGAGTTAATGGCCTTTCATATTCCCACGCAGTCATTCACCTCCCACTGTTTCATCCCGATTGAGATCACTATGGTAACAGCAACATCTGACGGTAAAAACCCATGTGTATCAGTCATTCTTTTTTTAATCTCAGAGATTGTAGGATTAGTGCAGCCAGAGGCCTTTAATGCCTGGTGTTGGCTTGCACGAGTTGTTTTTTCTGTCTGTGTTGTGTCCTGTAGGGGTGACTGTGTCCTCGGACTGTTGCTCTAAATCAGGGGTCTCAAACATGCGGTCTGGGGGCCAAATGTGGCCCGCCACAGGTTCTAATGCGGCTCCTGGGTAAATTTGCGAAGTGTAAAAAAATCCACAGTAAAGGCTGTTTTTAGTTCCACATACAGACCAATATGATCTACAGTAAAATAATAACAGAATAATTTCCAAAAAAGTGACTATATTTTCTTCTCAGTTTGATGTGAAAAAAATTATATTACATTATGTCTATAAATATTGACAACTTCATATTTTTGTCCTTGTCTTAGTGCAAAACATAACATTAAATTATGAAAATATTTATATTTACAAAATATCCCGTAACAATAAAATGTGATTAACTTGAAATATCTAAAGAAAATGAAGCCTGTTATTAAGTGGGTTTGTAGATCTGATCCATAATGAACATGTATAAATAATAAGTTGAGGCACATTATTGTTAAAATTGCACTTATTTTTCACGAGAAATGTCAGATTTTTTCAGATTATTCATATATTTTTTGTTTGGGTAGATTATAATAATGAGTATTTTCATAATTTAATGGGTTTGTCTTCACTAAAACAAATACAGATTTGGAGTTGTCATTATTTATGCATTATTATGCAATTATTTTATGTTATTATTTTACTGGTCCAGCCCCCTTGAGATCAAATTGGGCTGAATGTAGCCCCCAGAAGAAAATGAGTTTGAGACCAGCTGCTCTAAATTGTTTAACAACCAAACCTTTTATGATGATATGAAATACTCGAATAGCTCATACCCTTACCATATTCATAAAAACTGTATTGAATTTGAATAATTTCAATAAATGTGCTCATCTAAAAGTCATCTATAAATGGTGACATAATTGAGCTCCTCTGCTGCTCTGTGACCTGGTGCTTCTTGTTCATTTTAGGCCTAGTAATACAAAGCAAGTGGAGTTTTATAGTGAGAACTACACTCAGTCCTTAAATAAATGTAGTTGATTATCATATGGAATCCTTCTTTTCAAAATGCCAAGAGGAACCTGAGTGGCTTTTTTGAACCAAACCAAAAAGTAAAAAACAAGAAGTCACGCAGACATGAACAATCTAACAATGGTGTTATGGTTTTTGCCGTGTACATTATTCTGTTGTTGCTTTAATTTTGAATTCATCTACTCATTGTTGCATGTTTTCAGAACAGAACAGACTTCCTGTACATGTTTAGTTTCATGGATATTAGAAATCCCCCCTAGGAACAGATATTGCAGGTTAGCTTACACTAGTGTGTCACATCAACTGATGCTACATACCTGTCTCTATAGAAATAAACATAAATGACAGGTAATTGCATTTTAACAAAAGACATTACTATACTTGCACTACATGTAACATGTTCAGGTATGACAAAAAAGGTGTTTTGTAGGTATTCTTTATGTTTGTAATTTCCCTGTAAAATGGTAAAAAAGTATTGATAAAACTATTTTTCACTTGTATGTATGTACTAATTTTATATCTAAAGAAACAATTCACCAAAGAAAACCTATAAACTAGATAGAACAGGGGTGTCAAACTCATTTTAGCTAGGAGGAGCTACATGAAGCCCAGTACGATCCCAGTAAAATAATAGCATAATAACCTCTAAATAATGTCAGCTCCGATTTTTTTCTCTGTTTTAGAGCGAAAAAAAGCTAAATTACATTAAGGAAAATGTTCAAATCTACAAACAGTCCTTTAAAAAAATTGAATAACAGGAACCTGAAATTTCTTCAGAAAAACTAAGTGAAATTTTACATTTATCATACCTGAGTTTATTGTTAACACATGTGCAGATGTACAGATTATTTTACTGGTCTGATCCACCTTGAGATCAAATTGGACTGTTTATGGGTCCAAAGCTGAAATGATTTTGCCACCTTTAATTGTTAGTATCTTCAGTGTAAAATTCTAAGTGCGATTCACAAATTCATCCCCTGGACCAAACTGGGGCCTTTGGTGGGCTGGTTTGGGCCTGTGTGTTTGACACCCCTGAACTGGAAGTTATGGGTCCTAATATCAAAGCTAGATGACAGTGTGACAATAAAACACATAAATATGCAAACACAAACAGCAAAGCACAAGTCATTTCAAGAAGACTTTAAAGAAATAGAAACCTCTACCTGTTGACCTTGACATAACCACTAAGCGGATGTCATCGACTCATGACGCGGCTGTTTCTCAGAGCACTGTTTACTGCAATCTGATTTGAAGAGCAGAAACGGAGGGAGACCTTGAAGGTGGTGTGTGCTGCAGAATCGTCCTGTGATGCTTCATCAGCACGAGGCTGCTGCACACAGCCCTCCTGTGCTGCATTGTCAGCGGTTAGATACAGACATGTGTCCTGCCCAGAGCTTTCTCTCTGCAGAAGCTCCACGCTACATCAAGCTGTGTCACTTTGTGTACAAAAGGTTCCTCATTTGCTCAAGGGTGGGGGGGGAGTGGGGGGGTTGAACCATTGCGTGTTTTATACTTAAATTTTCCCCACAGGAATGCTTCCTTAAAAGCCTCTGCAGTTGTCATGGAGTTGTGCTTCCTGGTAAACAATGACTCTTTTCATTCTAGCACAGCTTTCAATCCACTAGCTGAGACAGACACAGCAGAGGGCAAAGTGAAAGAGAGAGGAAGGGTTGTGTTGCTGGACAAGGCAACTCTCTCTGTGTTCATCCGTAATGAAGTGTGTTGTAAGTCCAACCACATAGGTTTTGATAACAGCTGACATATACTTTGTAGTCTCTTTACATCCATGATACAAAATGATGTTTTGATTTGGTTTACTTTGATAGGAATTATGGTTAAAAAAAAAAAGTGTTATCAAACCAAAAGATGGAAAAAGATATGTGAAAAAAATAACACTAACTGTTGTTTTTACAAGAAGAGGGGTAAAGCTGTTTAGTGATGGGGGCCATAATGGAGGCAGGTGCCAAACATATGACCAGAGTATGGAGTCCACAAAAAAGTCAGGGTTTATTTTTCATCCAAGCTGGCTTTGAGCTGAGCTTCCAGGGCCATTTTATCAAAAGTACGCATGTTTGTCTCCTCCCTCACTTTGTCTCGGACATGGAAAGAGGCTCGGGCCACAGAACGAGCGCTTTCCAGCACCGCTTTCTTCTCCTTGAAGATCTGCTCGCTCTTCTCCAGCTTCCTCTCGATGGACTGCAGCAGCTCCAGGCGCCTCTGCTTCTCCTCATCTTCCACCCGTTGCCTGTTGAGCTTCTGCAGCCGTTCCTTCTCCTGCCGGCTCTGGACGGCCCGTTGAGCTTTCTCCTTGGCCTTCTCCTCTGCCACCAAAGCGGCCTGTTGGGCTCGTTTCTCTGCCTCCTTGACCCGAGTGGCCAGAAGCTGCTGCTGCTGCTTTTCACGCCTCTCTGCAGCCTTGCGTGCTTTTTGGATTTGCTTGTCTTCACGCTTGGCTTTCTCTTTCAGCTCCTGCCCTCGTCGTTCAACGATCTGTTCATAATTCTCCAGGGAGCGACTCAGCTTCTCCTCTGCTGCCCTTCTAGTCTCTTCTCTCTCCTCCTGCTCCCTGCGTGCGATCTCCTGGGTTATGGCAGCATGGCGCCTTCGTTCTGCTTTATTTAGACCCCGTCTCTCCTCCTGAGACTGGTGCTCCTTCTCCTGCCTCTTCAGCTCAGCCATGGTCAGCTTCTCCTTCAGCAGCAGTCTCTCCTGCTCCAGCATGGCTGCCCTCTCCTCCTCCAGGGCCTTCAGGTTCTGTTCCTGAAGGGCTTTTTTGTGCTTCTCCTCTCGTGCTGCCTGTTGTAAGCGCTGCAGACGGTGGCGCTCCTGCTGTTCTGCTAACTCCTTCCACCGCTCCTCGTTCTCTTCAGCCTGTCGAAGCTTGGCGGCTGCAGACTGTCGTTCCTGCTGGCTAAGTCTTCGCTGGCGTATGGAAACCTGGGTCTGCCACACTCGTTGGCACTGAAGCACAGCACGCTGCTTCTCTCTGTCTTCCTGCTCTCGCCGTAGCTCCTCCATCCGCCGCTCACTATCCCACTGAAGGTGAGCTACGTAACGAGTCTGGCTCATGATGTCTTCTTCCTGGTATCTGGCGAGCATCAAAGCTGCAATCTTGCGATCACGTTCAGACACAGCTTTTAACCCTCGACGCTTGACCTCCTTGACTATTCGCTCCACCTTCTGTGTGGTCTGAGGAGAGTGGCTCAAGTCTCCAAGGCTCAAGCTGCGACCCATCAAAGAGTTGAACGTGGCCAGGGTACGAGCTCGGGGGCTGGAGACCTTCGCCCAGTGATCTCGTGCACCATCCCAACTGTAAGAAGAAGAAGCACCTGACTCAGATGAGGTGCATGTAGTAGTTGTAGTAGTGGAGGCGGAGGACATGACAGGATCCATCCTACGCTGTAAGGATTCCAGGGAATGGCTTTTTCCTCGCACCTTAGAGTGAAAACCAAAGTGTCCATTATGCTGAATTAACGTTCCTCCATTTACACCATTAAGTGGTGTCCCAGTGCTCTGAACTGCAGGCTTTGACACTGATGAGGTTAATGTGGTGTTGGCTCTGGGAAAAGATGGAGGTTTTGGTGTTGATCTGGGGAACGTGTTTGAAGACTTACCACCAGAGGTCTTTCTGACAACTGGTGGAGGACCCGATGAAACTCGTGTGGGTTTCACTTGCTCTGCGGAAGAGGACAAACTCTTGACAAACCCCTGGTAAACACCCTTGGAGACTGGGGTAGTTTTTGAAGATGGAGTAGTTCCTGTATTGGTAGATTTTGGGGATGTGCTGAGAGCGGAGGCCGGGGTTTTAGATAAAACAGCTGTGCCTGTTTTAGATGTTGGAGCTGCTGCTGTGGCTTTAGATGATGGTCCAAAATCAGGGGCTGAGCCGGAGGTCACTTGTCCGGACTTAGATGTAGGAGTTGAAGCAGAGGGGCCTGTATGCTGCTGCTCCACAGAATCTGATGATACACTGCTGCTATTGACTGCCGCCTGCAGAATCCTCCTTTTTTCTTCTCTAACAATCCTCTCTCTCTCCTCTCTGCACTGCCTCAGCTTTGCATGTCTGTCCCTCTCATAGACTTCAAACAACCCTGTTGCAACACGCATGGAGCGCCCGGGAGCCTCTCGAGCAAAGTCAGACAGCGGGCGTGGCAGGAGCTCCACAGGTTTGACCCCACATCGTGCACATGCCTCCAGAGAGCGGGGGCTTGTTAACACATAGCGGCTTCCCTCTGCAGCGGGGGAGTCAAAGTTGTAGAGGTCCAGGTACAGCTTGGGTGGTGCATCTCTGTCAGTCTGAGTCTGTGGTTGTTGTGGTGGGACCTCCTGAGGAGCAGGGTCTGGAGCTGGCAAAGTCGCTGCATGACAAGGGCTCGGCTCTGAACTGCCGGTGGGCGGCGTCTCGAAACCGGCATCTCCATCATCCTCTGTCGTCGTGCCATCAGTTTGATCTGGCAGACGAGGGTCTTCAGCTGCCACCACTGGTGTGTCCAGCTGTGGGCTTTTACACTTAGTCTGCTCGTCAGCCTCCGAGGGGTCGACCATAGTTGGCTGATACTGCAGGCAGAGAGGGAGGGGGGCAGCGGGGGTAGATGAAAGGGGTGGGTGTGGTGACACATGAGAGGAAAATAGTGGGAAGAGGTTTCAATTAGAGGATTATAGCATTCAGTCTAGAGCTTAAGAGATATGCAGTCTGCAGGGGGAGGGTCAAAACACAGATTCAGAGATGCACCCAAGCATGAACACATATTCATGCACTCAGTGATGTTACACCAGATGAGACATTTACCTCCAGGGAAGTGACATAACACACAAAACCACCACTGTCCTTTAATAGAGAATCTATTTTTGGCAGAGTTACTAGGCTGAGAGAATTTGATTACTCATAGCAATATTTTTCACTCTACATCCCACAATCAACCTACAAATGCCTTATAAATATCCCTGCCTTATAAATTAATAAGTATCTCATAGTAAAAAAGTGTGATTGGGGCGTTTTAGATTAGATTAAATCACATAAACAAGCACAGACATGGCTATGGTTACCCTCAGTGCTCACTCTCATATGGTCACTATGTCCAAACAGTGGAGGCCTATACTTTTCCACATCAGAACATGGGGATAATATGTGCATTATCAACGCATTAGGCCAGCTGAACAAGGCATTTAAAGCTGATCCAAGCAAAGATGAGGCTGCTGTTTGCGCTGGTGTTACAAAGACAGTATATTCTGTTTCATCACCTCCTTTGGTTTCAATCTAATGCGCTGGCGCAAAAACACGAACATGTACAAACCTGCCAGTTCGCAAAACGTTTTCTGAACCGGTGCTTTGTTCCCCTTTAATCCGTGCAGCTCCCGTTGTTTCCTGCATAATATCAGGTTTTAAGAGAAAAGGCTCAGGCCGTGGAGCATCACATCGTCACAACCTCAGCATCACGACAGACACAGACGGAGGATTTCGCAGCCTGTCGGTCAAACTGATCTCCGATCGGTCACCTCTACAACACAAAAGCTTCTCCAGACTATCAGGTTTAAGGTTTACACGATGGAAGAAATAATACTACTGCGCTTCCCGGTCGCCCCTCAGCAAAGTGTATCCAGTAAACATCCGCACCTGCTGTTCAGCATCCCTCTATCCCAGCATCCTTAGCTCCGCCTGCTTGTGGCGAAAATACTAAAAATACCGTCTGCAATTAACCAAGCGCATGTCCACTCTTTACATATGCATTGAATACGCATCAGAACAAGACTTAATGGTGTTAGCCTCGAGCAAACATCATCCTATAGCCCCTACTATATTTATTTGTCTTCGTAATAATAATAACAATAAAGCAGTGACATAAATGATTAACTATTTTGTTGCACTAGATAATAGCCTCAGAACCCAAACCTGCAAAATTACGCTTATTAAACATAAAATGCTTTACAAATTTTTAATATTTTTGAAAATTGATCTGTTTATGTTGGATCTTTAAAACTCATCACCGTATATAACAGCTCAATCTGCCATAAAACACAATGTAATGACAATAAACAGCCACTAGAGGGCACCACGCTGCCATGTATTTCTGCTTTGTCTCAGTAAACGATATCATTTCTACTGTTTAAACTTTTTTTTTTTTAGCTTGTATATTCAACATAAATTGATGTATATATCTGCATACTTTACTTTTCCAAGTATATTTACTGAAAATAATAAGTGAATCTGAATCTGTTGTTGTCCAAAAGGATAGGACAGAATAAACTGACAAAGGATATGAACATCAAAAACATAGACACCATTATAAAATAACTTACAAAATGTAAAAGACTATGTAAAAAAAAAAAAAATCTAGTTAATAAGTAAATAAATAAAGTTACAATGTGGAGTTAAAAGTGATGCCAAATGGGAGTTTTCAGTCTTGACATAAAAGAACAAAGAGTTCGAGCTGATCCGCAAGTTCTCTGGGAGTTAATTTCAGATATGCGGGCTATAAAAAAAACAAATGATTTTTCACCCCATGTTTGGTTTTAACTCTCAGGACATAAAGTAGGCCTGCTCCAGATGAGGAGGAGCATGTCAGAAATACATCTCCAAACAGACCTACAAATACTGTTGAAAGGAGTAAATAGATGTCATCCCTATTCTCTGTTTCTGTGGCTATGTAGTGTATGACATGATATTTAATACTTGGAAACAGATTTTGCATTGAATTGCAGGTCTGCATGTGTGGGTCTATAAGGAGACTGCCAAGAACAAATGCAATTCCATATTAGATGGAAAACAGCAATGGCATACTGAAGGAACAAATGTTAGACAAAGGCTTTGACCAACCGTGAAAGACTTGAAACAACTTTATAAAATCCAGGTTGATGGTTCAGTTCACTTTGAGGGAAAAGCTGTCAGCCAGCTTCAGGTTCTGAACCAAAATAACTTTTACATTGATCATCTCTTCAACAGCAGCCAAGGAAATATGCTATTAAACTAATATTAATCCATGATGATGACGTAGAGGACTCTTGATATTTACATAATGAAATAGATGAAAACATGCATACATCTGCATTTCCTTCTCCAGATTTTGGCAAAAATGTGATAAAGCTTTCCCAACATTTGGATGGAAACCACTTTGATAATCAGTTAATCAATATTCATTCCCAGCTCAGGCATATGAAGGGTGTAAATAGAGATGAGATAAGTGTGTGTTTAAGAAAAAACACACCATCCATCTTGGGCGTATTGCTGTACATTTTGTACAAGGATAAATATGTACTAATTCATTGTTACTACTTTAGTGTTACTGTGAAAACTGAACAGATTTTTGGAAAAAACTTGGCGTCTTCTCTTCACAGTGACTATAATGTAATAATTCCTAAAAAGTGCACTCAGACAACAGAGACCTGAACTAATATTCAACCCAACAATTTCATCAAACCACACACAATTTATACATTATAGCCTGTGTTTTCTTGCTTTTAGTCAAAATGTCACAGGTTAGATCTATTTCTATCAACTATTGATTATATTGCTTCTATTACTTTTTTGGTTCTAAATAATTAGTTAATGGATATTTATTTAATTTTTATGATGTAGTCATAAACATTCAGATTTTTTGACAAGAATCAAAGACTCTTTAAAAGGATCAGCTCATGTCCTTCAGTTCAACTAAGCTTCATAGATATCAGAGCACTAGTACTGCCACAGTCTGGATGACAGACAGACAGTGATCACATGACCTCCATTGCAGACATACATTGCAGAAAATGGAGGGACAATTTTAATTCTGGCAAAAATCTATTCCAAACTTCTGTCAAATCTAATGTAAGGCTACAGTGTCTGAAAAGAGCAAATTAATCATTGGTCCTAGAGGTGCCAGGGGTTTTTAATTTTAAAACATTGCATATTTCTGTCAATTTACATATGAAGTAGGTGCGAATTAACAATATGAAGTAATCATGTAAAACCAAACCACAGTGATTTCCTCAATGTTTGACTCATGATACTATATTTACTTTGGTGGTGGTCATGACTGTTTACTTTTTGACCATGCTAATGCAGGACGGTTATATGTGTTACCAAAATAATAATGATAAAATACAACATATGATAGCAATAAAAGGGACACAAGGCTGCAGAACTTAAATGAACATGAAGTCAGTTTGTTTAAGTAGATGTGTTCAGTGTATGTAAATTAAAAAGAATTAGGCAGTGGTAACGTTACACTGACCAGACATAGTGTACAGTACCCACACACTGCACATGTGTCTGTAGGAGTGGTGTCCAATGACACCTATCTCAAAAGGGTAGTTAATCAACATTATCTAGTGGCCTAAGTAGATGTGATTGTTATTTTATATGAAGTGGCAGCAGATGAAGTGTTTCCATTAACAGCCACTGTAGATCCTGTCAGACAGACTGGTCCAGTCAGGTTTGGTCCAGTCAGAGCAGTTGGATCAGGATTAGATAACTGTGGGAGAAACTCATCATCATGACCCACTAAACTCCTGACCCGGTGTGTGGAACAGTGCGAGTTTAATTGGCCCCACCCGAGAGCCGTATCAGAGGAACACCGGGTAACAAGTGACAACAGGGAACGTGCTGGCTGGCTTGTTAACTGGGGGCATCGGGTCTGAAAGGGGGGCCAAAGGGGAGCAGGGCATGATGTGGTTGCTGCACAGTTCACTGCTGCAGGGGTATGCTTGACAGAATTTTTTTGTTGTTGTTTTTGTTTTTGGTAGGGTATGCTCCCCTCCAAAGCTCATCTGGGGGTTCATCGAGAGGTGAGCTGCTCTGCACCGCAAGTGAAAATTCCCGGCTCCGCAGGTTTTTATACAAGGATCAAATCCAAATGTGCCATTACATTGTTTCTGAATACAAGGACAGGTTCAGATTTCTATTTGGAATAAATGTTTTTTCTTGTAAATAAATCACAAATCATCACTGCATCAGAAGTTCCACCATTACATTTAATTTCTGTAATATTTATGCACTACTGGGTGAACTATTAATATGTATAATTAATATGTTTTTTTTTTGTTTTTTTTGCATCTTAGAAATGTTGAAACTTCTACCACTTTATGCAAATATATACTTCTACTCCACTACATGTGGCAAATATTGTTCTTTTTGCTCAGCTACATTTATCTGATATCTGGTATCTCTGAATTTGCTTATGTAAATATAGATTAATTGTTCTTTTACAGGTCTTCTGATGATAAACTATATAAAAATTCCAACATTTACTTGTGGAGTAATTTCTCTGTGTTGATGGGATTAGTATGCTTACTTAAGTAAGGGATCTGACTGGATACTTCATCTGCTATAATAAACTTTATCTGTTCTCAGCTCTTTTATTCCTTCAACTGAAAAAGAGTTTTAGTAGTTTTTGGCTGCTCAAAATAATTGAGAATGTATTGTAAAACAGAAACTATGCTAGTAAAAACACAAGTTACATTGTACATCTTCTAAATCTCATGCTCACTGGTAGTGTTGCTACAAGCATAAACAGCTATTTTTTTTATTCTGAAAGTATCTCCTAGTTTGGAAAACACAGAAATAGCCACCATTAAACGGCTGAAAAAGAAGCCTCAAGTTAAAACAACAGAGCAAAGGCAGTTAAGAGGATCTGCAGTGCACGCTGTCCACTTCACTTTTTCACTCTATTTTTATAAAAAGACAGCTGAATCCAGCCAAGACATTACAGACACAGAAAAACTCAGACAATAACCACTTGTGGCAAAATGACTCAGCTGAGATGAATTCATCCATGTCATCTCCCCTGAAGAAGCAGGTCTGATCCTCAGCTCTACATGTGCAGGCCTACGGAACTCTGACAAGTACAGATAAAGACATAGCAAACTGTTTTACAGACCTGGAAATAAAGGAGATATGATTGGTCTCAGAACATTTCCACCTCTCCAGAGGGCTTCTGATTTTCCACATTATTGTATTTTACTACTATTGTAGTGGATCGTGCCAAGAGACACTGTAGGAGTGTTCACTGAGAGCGGAACATTTTAGTGAGTGTAGAACAGTATTCGGACAAGTTCAGTGAACCCAAAGTGATGATAGCCCTTGGATTTTACAGTACCGTCTTTATTCCAACTTCTGCTGCTGTCCAAGACAGCTAACGTCTAGAAATACTGTTATTAGAGTTTATAGTCTGAGCTGGAATATGTTTTATTTGTCCATAACTTATGTTTGTCACAGGCAATATATACTGATGCTGACTGATGTATGGTCAGTTCACATTTTTGTTGAAACGGTTCTACTGAAACCAGCAGGAATTTTAACTGAATTATTTTGTATAAATGACATTGAATAGAGGGAGAATACATACAAAACTATGGAAACTATCACTTGAAAAAACAGCCCTTTAAAAAAAAAACAATTTCAGTCATCAACTTTGGTTGAAATTCATTCATTCAAGTACTTTACAGCAATTTCTAATAGGCACGATAACATGTGATAATAGTTATTTTGGTGTTTCATGAAGAGGAGGCTGACGTCCACATCCTGTTGCCAAAAGGAGGTGAGATGACTGTAGGACAGTGTAACTGTACATGTGTCCAGGCCTGGAGTCTCATCACTGATAAGACATTTACAGAAGATCGGAACATTTTTTCCATGTACAATCTAGTCTTTACTCTGAGTTCAATATTTAGGAGCTAAAAATTGCAAATCTCTATTGTTCCCAGATTTCTTTTCTGAGACAGGATATCAACATGACCCAGTTTGTGAAGCTGTAGCAAATTATCATTTATTTTAGTCATTTCTCCATCACCTTTCTCCATGTGACTGGATACCGTAGTGGTTTATACCTGAGAGTTTGGTGCGGAAGGTTGCCAGTTTAAATCCCCGGTGGGCCCTTAGGCAAGGCCCTTTACACTACACATGCCTGTAACTTTGGATAAAAGCATCAGCCAAATGTAATATAATAATAATAATGATCTGGTGAATAAGTAAACCAGATGTACATTTACTAAACTACATCTTTGTTTATATATTATTAGAAAATGTACACATTTTAAATACTTAGATGTAACAAAATACATATATTTAGTTGGATTTGACAGGATTTTTTTTTCTTCTCATCAGTAAAACAAACACAGTGTTCAATTATCAGAACAATAGGAAACAATTCTTACTTGCTTTTTTTAAGTGGTTGAAATTGTGATTTACTTGATGACCCAAATAAAAGCTCCTGAAACCCACCTGTGGGTTCTATCCAGCCGTAGGAACTGGATGATCTAACTTTTTATGGAACATCTGAGCTCCCATCAGGACTGTGAGAAAGTGTGGATTAACCCATAAGTATTGAACCGTGTGTGTGTGTGTATGTGTGTGTGTGTGTACAGTAGTGTATGCTGATACTGTGTATGGCAGTCTTTTCACTTGCTCCGCTCTGCACACTCACTGCCCTGCTGGAACTCACTGGTCCTGTGAAGAGTGAGACCTTTCGTTGCCCCCAGTTCACATTTCCAGGCAGGGTTTGCCAACAGAAAGGGACACGTTTTCTGGACAGTTTCAACAACTCCCCCTTCTGACCCTATGCTTTCTCTTCAGCCACCAACCCCCCTCCCCTGAGCTCTCGTCTCTGCCTGCTCTGTCTTCTGTGGGACGGTACAGGGGTCCCATGCGGGTGTGGAATAGTCCCCCTCCTCAGTGAAAGGGTAAAAGGTCCCAGAGACAGAGCTGTTAATTCAATCAGGAGAGCGGTATGCTCAATTAGGCATCCATAAGGGCTCTGGATGGGTCCGGGGGCCCTGTAGAGGACAGGCAGCCCAGTCCCCAGGAGGTATTAATTGTGGATGACAGTGTGTAAACAGTGGGGTGAATAGACAGCGCAGGTGTGCGACACCCCAATCCAGACTCAATAGCCCTTTTCACACCCGTGGCTCTCTGTTGCCACTTTCCTTTTCTTTCCCTCTCTCTGTAAAAATCCTTCACATCTCTGATTAATATCAGACATAATTTGGCTTTGTGGGCTTATTTGTTTGTTGCTGTGTGTTTACGTCACTAGACATGCTCTGACATCAGTTTTTGTGTGTGTTTAAAGAGGGTAATAAGAGGCCAGGCTGCCGCTGTCCGGAGCTTTGGGCTAACGGCTACACACACAGCCCCGCGTTTTCAGGAGCTAGTGAAAATTGTGGCCAGTACATGTAAAATATGTGGAATTTATAAAATGAAATCCAGATGACACTTTCAAAGCAGAGGTCTTTCTATCTGACCTCTGATTTTTCCATACGGCGTGCCACCCAGCCCCCTTCCCTCTGTCTTTCATTCAGCTCTGAAATTGAGTTTAGTCATATTTGACAATACTAATATTTTAAGAGCTATCATACACACATTACAAAAGCCTCATAGTAGAAGAAACAGGAGGACATGCCATATACCTCACAGTAACTATAAAATACAAGAAGTAAAACCATTACATCATTCTGATAGGAAGAAGTGATTGACAAATTAAGCTTCCTGCAGAAACTAGTATACAGTCATGGAAAAAATTATTAGACCATCAAAAGTCACCAAAAACCATGGTTATGCAATCAAGTACTAACTGTGTGGATCATGTGAGTAAAAAAGACAGAAAAGAAAACATGGAATGTCTAAAATCATTGTTTTTGTCCGTACATAGTTATTGATGTAAGAACTGAAGTGATTTTGGTTTTTATCAAGAAATCATGGAAAATGACTTGATATCAGCTCTGAAATCAAACTATTATGAGCTATTTTTTGTTGTTATTATTATATTTGTCCAAATAAATGTACCTTTAGTTGTACCAGGCATTAAAATGAACAAGAAATTGAAGAAAACAAGGGGTGGTCTAATAATTTTTTCCATAACTGTATATACTAAAGGTAAGGATGTAGTTAAAGACTACTATTGTACCTTGAGAAAAAGTGGAAAAATACACTCAGAAAGTCAGTTCCCTTAAGTGGAATAAATATTCAGATACATTACCTGTGTAAATGTACTATTAATACACTGATTTTCCATAAGCACTGACTAAAATGTATCTAAATCTGATACTACACTGAAAAAAAAAAGTTCTACACTGAAAATATTGTTTCTTAAAAGTGTTGAAATGTTATCAGCCAAATGTACTTTAATGGTACAAAGAAATGTAGACCCCATTTTATGTGATAAAACATTTAGTCTGAGTTGTTGCAAAAAGTCCAGGATGTTACAACAGGAGTTTTAATTTGGTTTGATCCACTGCTGATTTTGGAAACCTCAAAACAAATTAAAACATGTGCACCACATTCTTAGGTTTTTGCTGTTGAAATGTCAGTATTACCATAGTATTCATGTCCATGAACTAGGTATGTAAACTTCCACCCACAACTGTAAAACATCAGTGAAGCCAGGCGTGCGGCTGACGAATGCACTGGTTTCACAAAATGGAAATATGTCAGTACAGTAGTCAGTTTAAAATGCACATAGTTTCCATGTGCATAAAATGTAAAGCAATTCTATTAAAAACAAAATTAAATCAAAAGAAACTGTCGATGCAGCTTCTCCATCGAAAATAATCTAGAAAATTGTGCTGTGAATAGGATAATAATAAAAAAATGGGGACGCTCTTCTCATTATTTCTTCCTTTTTCACCCACAACATCCAGCATTCCATGTCTGAACTCTGTGTGTGTGTCTACTTTGTACTTTTCATACATGTGACATCATGGCTGAACATCTGTGCTAAATCCTTCGCCACCCCCGGCTGTCAGATCTCTGGGTGGCCAAGGTCCGGCTCCGTCTGTTTCTGCGTCTACAGACACCTGCTAATTTTCGGCCGTATGTAGTCGCTGTAAGCCGGCGGGAAGGGGTAAGGGTAGGGGTTGGGGGACTGGGGGGGGGGGCACAGCGGCCGGGGGCATCTTTGGAAGAGCCGCTGCAGTAATTGGGAAGTACATTTCCTTTCAGCATACCCATTCATTCCTTTTTTGTTTTTGTTGTCAGGGGTTTCCTTTCATGCACGGCCAAATGACAACAGAATTAAAGTGTCGAGCCATGCTTTCCCTACAACAGCTTTACACCCCAGAAAACTTTGTCTTCTTTGTTAGGGGTGGAGGGTTGAACTGAGAGGGAGTGGAGGAACAAAAAAAAAAAAATGGAAGAGCAGATATAAACTGATCTCGTTAACATTCCAAGAGTCTCTCCTGTGCCCCCTCTCTGCTCCTCATCCTCACCTCCCACAGTATTTCTCAGAGGTGGGGCGTTATAAACATCAAATACTTGGTTACTGTACTTAGGTAGAATTTGCAGGTATCTATACTTTACTGCAGTAGTTACTTTTCTTGCAACTTTGCTTCGACTTCCTACTTTTTAACACAGCTGTGTGTACTTTCGATTCCTTATATTTAGCTTATTTTTTAACCCATAGACACAAACTAACTACAGATCTAAAATGTTTTATAACGTCTGATCCATTAATTCTATCAAATAATTAGTGTAAAATGCAGTTTGTCATCTTTTTATGGTATTCAGATATGACCCATTTGGACTCGATAGGCCCCACAGCAAATGGAGAAACACCGTCATCTTCTACAACATTGATTCACCAGTAAAACCCATGGAGTTGAATTAGCGACAGTGGATGGAGACACTGGGTTTATGTTCAGTTAATGATAGATTTTACAAAAAAAAAGTGAGGTTTTCTTCAGATTTCTCTTCTTTTGTTAAAAATAATCTTCAACTTTAATCTTTTTTTTTAAAAAGTTTTTATGAACATCTACATGATCAGTACAACAAATACAGGGAAATACCAATAAAAATGCCAAATACAGAGTATAATATGTGAATAAATGGTGATAAATCAGTTAAGAAAGGTTAAAAATAGAGATGAATTAATTTGGGAGCTGCCACAAAAGCATCACTGGGTGTTTATGGGTTTAAAGAATCTGAATTCAATCCCTTAGAAACACATCTACATGCAGATGTATCATTTTTCTGTTCATTTAAAGTGACTTTGAATGTATTTAATGAGACCAGATCCTCCAGTTTAATCTCCTTCTATAATTTGTTTGCTAAAAAAAAAAAGTCATTTTTTCTTCAGTTTTCTCTTCTTCTTTTTGTTATAATAAGCCTTAACTTTAATCTGAGCTTTTATGAACATATACATGATCAGTAAATTATGGTTTATTGATTGGTTTATTTCAAGCTTGTGTAATATGTATCAATGTCACAACAAGACAGAGACAACACAGCACCCACATATTATAAACACATCACCACATACACAAAAATATACATATACACAATGATTCACTACTAATATACACCCCCAGCAAGTAAAACTTACTTTTATCTCCATTTCACTTTTACATTATATGGTTACAGTTATATGAGAGAAATTAAATACAGGAAAATACCTGATGTTCACTGAAAAAACACAAAATACAGAGGATTTTGTCATAATAAATTGTGATAAATCACTTAAGAAAAATTAAATGTAGAGAAAAAAATATATTTTGGAACAATTACAAAAGTAATACTAGGGCTTTATAGTTTAATACATTTGATTACTCAACATTAAGACTGATTTCAACCTAAATAATAATAAAAATACACTGTTGAATAAAATTTTTGACCTCTTCTGATGAAATGATTGCGACAATGTGATTTATTCTTGATAGATGATGTGTAACTGGAATCGTTGCATCCAGTTAAAGTTTGAAAATTAAATGATTTCAACTTAATGGTCAAATAAAAGTAAGACTGGATATAATTATCAAATTAATAAATACTGATACTCACACCTTAGCTTTATTAATAATTCCTGAGTGAATTTTTTCTCCAATTTTTCATTTTAAAAAGCCAGAAATAACATCACTGTATAACACAATTCCTTTTGTTTTTTCTTTCCAGCCCATTTGCATTTTCTTTTACACACATAAATCAGTTTTCTAACTAACATTTCTACCACAAGTTGATATTGTCTATCAATAAATAAACATGTATGAAAGCTGTACGTGTATGTGGGACTGAGGCCTATGACATTTATTTCTTTTATATGAAAATTTTGCATCATATGATTAGACCTTTTGATATTTGATAGTACAATTCAGTAAAATTCAGTTGTTGCCATTAAAGTATTGAAGTTCAGTGCTCAGCCCACATAAAAGAGACTGAAAATGCCTTTGCATATGGTGGTGAACATGACGATCACAACACTAGTCTATGAATTATTGATTTCAGAGATAAAATATGCTACATTTGATAAGATGAAATACAAGACGAATGTCCAAAGTGTTGGTTGTTCCATATATGCATGGGTTCATGTATATTAAAATAGTAGATTTATGTAGATCTTACACTGGAAGGAAGGTGAAAAGTGAGGGTTTTTGAATGTTTTTGAGTAGACCTGGTACCTTATAGACAAATATTTCTTTTGAGTAAAATACATTGTGTCACATGATGCATTTTTACTGATAGAATTTCACATTTTGACCCAACACTCTGTCTTGAAACCTACAGCCAACTAATATTTTTGATGTACTTTTGACTAATACTACTTCCAAATTTGCTGGTATTCTTAGTATATTGTTTATTTTATGTAACAATGGTTAAGTCATGTTAATTCATATACCTTTATGCAGAAAAAGCTGATAGATACACACTTTTTTACTTCTATATTTTACATTTCAGAGCCTGTATTTCTTTAACATCTGCTCCCACTGCCTGGAACAACTTAGAAAAGGAGATTAAACTGAAGGATCTGGTCTCATTGAATACTTCACAGAAATCACAGAAAAATGATACATCTGGATGTAGATGTGTTTCTAAGTGGTTGAATCAGGTTCTACTTTGAGATTTTTTAACCCATAAACACCCAGTGTTACTTTTGTGGCAGTTCCCAAATTATTTTTTCTCTATTTTTAACCTTTTTTAGCTGATTTATCACCATTTATTCTAATATTATGCTCTGTACTGGGCATTTTTAAGTATAAATCAGGTATTTCCTTATATTTATTGTACTGGTTGTGTAGATGTTCATAAAAGCTCAGATTAAAGTTGAATCTTATTATATCAAAAACAGAGAAAACTGAAGAAAACATAACTTTTTTTTTTTTTGGTAAAATATAACATTACCTGAAGATAAAAAGAAGTGTGATCATTTAATGGCATTGATCCAACACCATGGGTGTTACTGATGAAACAATGTTGTAGAAGATTATGCTGTTTCCATGGTAACTACAGAGCCTGTGAACATCCAAATGGGTCATGTCTGATGACCATGAAAATATGAAAAACTGCATTTTACACCAATTATTTACATGTATTGATAGAATTAATGGATCAGCAGGTATTATATACGTATATATATTATACAAACATTTTAGGTCATTACATTCTTTTAGTTGTCGGTGGATGTTTATGGATCTTTATGGGTTAAGAAACATAATTGTATACTTTTAGTACCTTTTAAAATAATGGTGATGTTTTATATGTATGTTCTCATTTTACTGTTTCACCTATGGGTTTAGAACAGACTTTTATTGTGTTAAAAGTATATTTTTAGTGTGGATATATGGCTGTGATTTCTATTTTGTTTAACTTCTGCAGCTACTGTCTACCTCATTAAATAAAGGTTATGATAATGATAATCATAATAATAATAAAAATAATGATAATAATAATAGTAATTGTAATAATAACAATAACAATAATAGTAATCGTAATAATAATAATAATAATAATAGCAATCATAATAATAATAATAGTAATTGTGATAATAATAATAATAAAAATAGTAATTGTAATAATAATAACAGTAATTGTAATAATAACAATAATAATAGTAATCGTAATAATAATAATAATAGTAGTAGTAGTAGTAATCGTAATAATAATAATAATAATAGTAGTAATTGTAATAATAATAATAACAATAACATAATCTGTGTTTGTACTTGAGTGAAGAATGAGTGTAACTTTGCCTCCTCTGGCGTTTCTCCACTGGTTTTGGACTGGCAGGCACAGACCAGGGCGCCAAAGAGGGAGGGAAGGCCCATGGGTGTGAGACGGCACCAGAGCCGGGTGCATCCCACCTCTCACAGCTCTGATAATGATACTACACTGACGCTTTGCTGTGAATCCAGATAATTCACTGCTTCTACTTCACTAATTTTTCTCCAACTGCCCCTTGCTTTTCTTCTTCTCCTGTTGTGGCCTGACCCTCTTCACAAACTCTCTCCATGCTTTCTGTGAAAATACCCCTTTTACTAAAACCGCCCGGTGCACACACAAATCATTAATGCTGACCCTAATTGTGCCAATTCCAGCAGCTCAATAGCTCTAATTACAAGGCTCTTCAATGACACACTCGAAAAGCTGCTGAACTGTCATTGCCAACAATTAAAAAATATCTATAGGGACAAAGACTGAGAATAGGGGATTGGAGGAGGAGGAGGGGGCTACCCATTTTACCAAAGAGTGACCGGATGGCCCTTTTCAGCTCCTAAAAGCCTGGTTTCTGTGGATTGAAGGGTTGCTGAACTGAAGCTGGACACCTGCACTCAACATTCCCTCACTCACCCTCTTTGGTCTCACTCCCTTCTGTTCTCAATAAGCATCACAATTTATCTGAAAGGAAAAAGATGAAGAACAGGAGCCAGAAGCTGAGTTTGGCGTGAAAATATGATGCTTTTTTTTTTTTTTTTTAATTTAGATTTTACTCTTACCTAATTTCATTAACCTTTTTATTTAGTTGTTATTATTTTGTTATCTTTTTGGATGTTTTTCAAGTTAAATAAAATATAGCTACATATCTAATTTGATGATCCTGACGCAGCTCAAATGAGTTGGTGCAGCTTTTATACAAGTTACATGCTTTTACTTCTCCATGCATCTTGGAAATATGTGAAGTGGTGCCAAAACTTTCAACTTAGTTTTAAGTATCCAGACAAAATGTTTAAGTAATCAACATTTAGTGGATTTTTTCTCAGTGATGTGATCGTAACATGATGCTGTTTTTATAAACTATGTAGCACAAATGTAATCAAACACGAACACATTTAGTGGTTATTCTTCATGAGTGAAAAGTCATCTGATGTTATGGATTATATCATGTTGATTCAATGTTAACTATGTCATTTCAATACGTTTATATACATATAAACACTGGTTTTAGAGAAAAGCATTTATGCAAAATAAAATATTCTTCATGATACAGTATCTTGTATAATTTTATTTAATTAAAATTTTGGATTTTATGGCTATTCTTAGCTCTCCAAATTTAGATTTTTACTGCTATTTCATGCACTTTTTCTTTCATAATTCTTATGATGCACATTAATTGTATTTTATTCTTCTCCTTGCTGCATAAATGCAATTGTAAACTTGATATACACAATATGGTGAAATGAAATTATGTCTTTAGGTCCAAATAGGGTACAAACAACACAGATTAGACAGAACAGTGTAAGAACAAGACAGTAAATAAATGTCAATATTATTAGAATATACAGTATGGGTTTTCATAATCTGATATTATGTTCAAGCTTTTCTTTCCGTCTTGTTGTCAGAAACCAAAAAAGGAAATGCAGGTATTTTCATCGTTTACAAAAACATGTTATAAAATAGATTTTCAAGCACATCCTTTAAATAATCACCATCACTTAGGGATGAAGGGTGCAGACAGTTCTCCTGCCCAATCCGCCACTCATTTCTCATCCTCCCCACACACACACACACACACACACACACACACACTGCAGATCTACAAACCCAGGCCGCCCCCTGCAGTGTCTGTGACAGCTATTGACTTTACTCAATAGATGTTTTCTATTGTAACCCAAGTACACAGGTTAAATGTCACGGCAGCAGGATACTAGGCTATTATAAAGCATTATATGTCTCTGAATGGAGATGAGAACCTAAAATTTGACCTCACAATTGCTCGTCTATTGTTCCTGTTCTCAAAGACTGATGATAATACACTGTGTGTCTCTGCAGCTGCTGGTTCTGCTGCCTTTCTCTCCTGCTGCTGCCAACTGAACAGCTTTTTCTCGGCTCTGTAAAGTTAATCTTGATTTTTTTTTTTTTTTAGGGGGAGGGGGCGTGGCTTTAAGGCGATCTCTGTCTGCCATTGGACAGAATTGAGTGTCAATCAAAGCTGCGGTTCCCACCTTTGCTTTTAAATGAACTTGCAATGGATACAGGCTCAACTCAACCTGTGGAAGCGCAATGAACAGCTGATCCTCCCGCAGTGGATAAAAACAGTCACAATGGTCACAGCCAAGTCATGATTTCTCATCCCACGCGTGGCACTATGTGATTAGTTATCGGAGAATTAGGCAAGGAGAAAAAAAAAAACAGGAAAAAGGAAAATCACTACCAGGAAAACAGTGGAGAGAGTTTTTGGAGCGTTTCGTGTTTTTTTCCCGAGTGGACCTGTTGATCATCAGTCTACCTGCTGCTCCCTGCTCCGCGCGCATCGACGGTCAATTATGTTATTGTCAACCTTCCTTCTTTTCACCTTCTCTCACTTTTTGGCGCCTCTGTTCCTCTCTTACCTGCCCCACGTCTCCGCACAGAAACCTGGCTCACGGGTGAGTGGATACCTGAGTGTCTGCTGGATCACACTTTGGGTTTATTCTCGTTTGAAACCACACGCAGCGTGGAAATAGCGCAGCGCAATACCCAAAATACGCAGCGCTTGTGCGTAATTTCTCAAATAAGAGCTTAAACTTTTACCCTTAGAAAAATCTATCGATCTTTATAGTTACATCTAGACATAACATTGTATATGTCGTCTGAAAAATAAAAATAAACATTTGATTTGATAGATTGATTGATAATATATCGACTATTATGAGTTTGGCATGTAATGCGTATTAGTGAAGTTGTTATCCAATTCAAGAACAAACAAGCTCACCCACTCAGAATCACATGTAGTGGGCGTTAGATGTGAATATTAGACCAATGCACATGTTAAACTCTTATATTATTAAT
The DNA here is from genome assembly GCA_029822895.1 of Maxillicosta whitleyi. Classification (NCBI taxonomy): domain Eukaryota; kingdom Metazoa; phylum Chordata; class Actinopteri; order Perciformes; family Neosebastidae; genus Maxillicosta; species Maxillicosta whitleyi. The sequence goes on along the minus strand of JAPSES010000105.1, from coordinate 46,117 downwards.
GATCGTGCTGCTTAAGTAGGACCAATATCGGTAAAATTGATATATTTAAGGGTGTTTATTATTCTGCCTATTCTTTTTTTTAAGTGATTTAATGATTTGTGCTTGTCCTTTACCTAACTATCAACTACAACTAAAACACTTTCAAAAGACTTTAATTTAGCATTTATTTTGTAGAGTTCTACTTAAGCTGGTCATAAAAATGGACATCAGGGGAGTTTTCTTGTGTAATTTCTCAATTTTATATCTGATCTCATGGAACCAAGTAAAGGAGAAAATCTATGGAACTTAAATCCATTGAATGTTTGCCATAGGTGTCAATATGACAGCTATAGTATGAGAAGCAATAATGTCTAATAATGTTCTTTTCAAGTAGTGTTTACTTTGCATTCACTTCACTACATCATCTCTGCCCCCCCTCTCCATACTATACTGGGACAGATGTTAGTTACTGTCATGTTTAACCCTCCTAAACCATGCTGCTTCACTTGTGTCCTCTCCTGCTGAAGCTTTACTATTTTGGGACTTTTTAGGCAAACACTGAAGTGAGTGATGTGAAACAAAGGCGAATGGCATTGTTTCACTGTAATATGTGTGGTCA
>JAPSES010000105.1:27808-42232 GCA_029822895.1 Maxillicosta whitleyi | reverse complement strand
CCCCCCCCCCCCCCCGAAATGATCAAATCTTTAGTGAATTCTGACAGTAGATTTTTTATCCAAAAGCAGATTTCTAACACAAAAATAGCATTTCATCTTCTCCAACCTGTTAGGCTGTTTTATCTGGTTCTTTATTTTAAGATCATATGACACCATGTTTCTTCCATTGTAAGAGTACAACTATTTTAAATTCACCTCATACACTTATTATATATTATATAGTCAAGCACAAAAGAGCCAACAAATACTTGATTGCAGCATGAGGTTTCTCAGAGTTTTGACTGATGGTGATGTGGCAGGGGAAACTGTGGTCAGGCAGCATTGAGGCTTATATTTGAATGGAGAGAGATTCACTGTGACAGTTCTTTGAAACCTCCGTGGAAACACCAGCTTCCTGTTTCCAATTAGCATCCAGTGTCCTCAAAGGACAAGCGACAAGGCCGAGGCAGGGGGAGATGTCATCACGTAGGAGTCATGAGAGATGTGTGTGTGTGGGTGCATCTGTATGTGATTGTGTGTTCATGAAAGCAGTACAGTGTGTTGTGTGTTCTGTGTTTGATGATGCATGTATTTAGTCAACTACATACCGTATACTTTTCTCCTATACACCTCCATAGCACTACAGATGGAAGCATAGTTTATTGTGCCACTTTTCCATTATAACTATGTTTTTTTTAGTTTTAGCACTACATTCGTATATACTGTAGAAGGACACCGTTTGTACTTGTTTCGACCCGTCTTCTTTTTTTTAAGTATGATTTTAATTGTTTAAGTCTATATCATGGACAACATTCAATACTAACATTTTGTTTGTTGCTTTTAGCTGATAGGGGCCATATGTTGTTACTCTGTAGAAGTACAAGAGAGACACTGAAGATAAGGGTTTTTGCAAGAAAAATTAAGGGGCAAGGGTTTCAGCTCCGAAATGTGACGTTAAAGTTGTAAGACCACTTATGGCCGCTGGGGTTGGCTCCAAAAATGTCCAGGGTCCAATATATTTACATTGTACTTGTTGAAAAAAAAAAATCATGCCAATATTTTTTTCTCCACAACCTATTCCAATTTCATTAATTGTATTTGAATACTTTATTAAGTGATGTAGTGGTCCATCTTTTCATTTATTTTTTCCTCTGTTAATCAGAACTTGGAGTTGGCACGGTAGTTTTCCAGCCTGCCTCAGTGAACTTCTAGAGTTTTGGTTTATTTAATAAACAAATATTTCTGACAGATAGCTCAGCTCTGATGATTACATTCCACAAACAAGACTGAAAAAAGACTTTGACTTGATGAACCTGAGATTACCCACCTCTACTGCAAAACAAAGACCTGCCATGTATTGGTTCCAATCTGTTCACTGAACACTGGTGATTCCACTAATCATCCCGTCTACCTGGATGAGGAGTCATGCTCATCAAAATGGGCTGGTTCAGTGAACAGGTTGGACCAATACATTGCAGGACTTTGACCTGATGAATCTGGGATTACCCACCTCTAGTATGCAATGCTTGATGAAGTTTACTGTTTTGCCGAGTCAGTAAACTGCCATTAAACATTAACTCACGTCTGACTTGTCACGTTCCACCAGTTGACCTTCTATTTTCCAGGCATGCTAACTTTCAGCTGCAAAAGGTCAACATGGTGACAGCCAAATCAGCAGCTGACCAGCTCTTATTGGCTGTGCCCAAAGCCAGGCTCAAATCTAGAGGAGACAAAGCCTTTTCTGTGGCAGAGCCTCCCTCTGTCTGTTTGGTCCTCTCAGTCTTTAGAACAACTTAAGTTGAGACTGAAAACCCACCTCTTCCCCCTGTTTTATGTTTTACCTTGTCCTTGTCAAGGTCCTTGTCCAGGAAGGGGCTATCCCCAAACTGTTCCCACAAACTTTGGACCATGAAATTGTCCAAAATATATTAGTTTGGTAAAGCATAATGAGTTCCTTTCACTGGAACTAAGGGGCCAAGCCCAACCCCTGAAGAAAACGTCACCATAGCATAATCTCCCTTCACCAAACTTTACACTTAGCACATTGCAATAAGACAATTACAATTCTCCTGGCAACTGCCAAATCCAGACTTGTCCAACAGATTCTGAGACAGAGGACCACAATTTCACTCCCAAGAACAGTCTCCACTGCTCTAATGCAGAGCGCTTCATACCACTACAGCCAACACTTTGCACTGCACCTGGATGCAGCTATTCAGCCATGAAAATCCATTCCATGAAGCTCTCTATGCGTTGTTCTTGAGCTAAACTAAAAGCCAACAAAGGTCTGTAGTTGTTGACTTTGCAGAAAGTTGTCAACTTCTGTACACTTCAGCATGCACTGACCACGCTCTGTGGTATTAACTGCCTGCTTAAGAACTGACTTACTGTTGTTCCAAATTGCTTCTAATTTGTTATAATACTAAGAGCTGACCGTGGAATATTTAATAGTGAGTAAGTTTTGTGAATGGACTGCACAGGTGGTGTCCCATCATGTTATTATGCTTGAATTCACTGAGCTGCTTAGAGTTAAGCCATTCTTTTACATATTTGTAAAGGCAGTCTGTGTGTATCAGTGCTTCATTTTATACTGAAGTGATTAAAACACAAGAATTCAATAATGTGGAGAGGTGTCCCAGTGTTTTTGGTAATACAGTGAATGAACAACACTGACAATCTTTTAAAATCAGCATATGTTCTTTGAGGCAAGGTCCCATGAGACACACAGGAAGGTGAAGGGACTTTGTCTCTCTAAAAAGGTTGGTTTCATGTAGGCAAAAAAGACAGTTGCTTAGACATGAAGTTAGCTAAGGTTGGCGAATGGACGGTTACCAGGCCAAAACAGACCCCAACTTCAAGTGTATGACACATGAAAATCTAACCTATTGAGACTTAAAGCAAAGACATGAATCCGTTGGCTTCTTATTATATAGTTTGATAACAGTTTAATGTCTGAATATATGTGCTGCTTCCTGAGATTGTTACTGAGATGATTTGATCGTGCTAGTCCTCCATTGTAAGGATTAAAACCCCTCTGTTTTTCTCTCCCCCCTCTCTGGAAAGCCTTACTGCTTACGTAGTAGGCCTCCTGTGTGCACATGCACAACATAATTTATTTATTGGCTCTCTGTCTCTGGATACCCCATAATCATGATTTAAAGTGATGCAGCAATTGTGTTAGCAAAGCGTGTTTTCTTAGGCACAGCGATGCAAAGTCCATTTTTCAAAGGAATGCTTTGTTGCCAGGCTTTGACGTTGTGTTGTTCAAATGTTGCAAGGAGGGGGAAGCACTCTGTCATGCAGCTCATTTATAAAAGTATATGCAGCAACAAAACTTGCAAACTGCCGCTGTTCCCTTGTGGTAAGGCGAACAATAGAGAAGCAAAATGCTGAATGGGTTGATCATGTCATCCAGAGGTACGGTTTTGCATAAAAATCTGCAGGCATAAATTGGACTTTTTTTTGTCTTTGTCTTTTTTTGGGTGTCTACTATGGGGCCCCATGCACCTGTAGTATACTTTACAACACAATAAGTGATGACAATAATGAATGATGTGTTGAAAAATTGATTGCACAATTCTGTTGAGATGTGGGTTGATTATGACACACCGTATCCCCTTTTATGAGTGAACTCTTCAGGGTTTTTTTTTTTCATTTTAGTTGCACTGCGGGTCATAAATACACACACATGCACGGACATACCTTCTCACAGAGTTCCCCTATTACTAACATTTCCGCTATTTTAACTGCAGAGAAGGCGTACTAGAGACAATATTGCAGTGATTACCCCACAGCTGAAAGCTATTGGAGTGAAGCGAAGAGGAGAGGGAGCGGGATGGGGGAGGTCCAGAAAGGAAGGTAAAGAAAAAGGCAAAGGAAAAGAAAAGAAAAAGTGTGTAGGCTGGTGGAGGTGGATTGAAAGAAAGAGTATTAGATTAAATGAAAGAGAAATAAAGAGGAAAAGATGTAAAAATATTTTCTCCTGGCTGGCAGCCTGTAGGATGAAAGCCAAAGTAAAAGGAATAAAATGGTGCAAGGCTGTTCTCGTCAAAGATACTCCAGTCGGTCATCTTTTATCTATTATCAATCTGCCTTGAACAGAATCACCACAACAATGAGCAAATTGTTACGACTGTTCCTGACATCCACTTGTGTGGGTTTCTATCTTTTTTTTTTTTTTTCTTCCAGGACAATATTTGTTTTCTAAGGGTTTGGGTTTCAAATCATTCACTTCCTGCCAAGAAGTATAAAAAAATAAAATTGTAAAAGAAACAAAAACAGAAAATAAATAGAGCACAAATGTAGATGTCCGAGACAGGCAAAGAAGTCATAGATTGGATTTCACATTGACACAAAACTGAGAGGACCACATTGCGTCCAGCCTTTTTCCATTTACATGTATAAAAACAATTTTCTTTTGGGAATCCTAGTGCCTGGCGCCAGTATAACCTCTGTATAATAAACAGTGCTAAATAATTTGGATGTGAAGGAACCTTGGCGAGGACCAGAGGCACGGTGCAGCTAAGAACACTTGAGAATGAGTCTTCACAGGAGAAAAAGTTGTTTAGTGCAGTGACACATTTAACAGTCATGCTCAGAAAAACACAGCACCTCTCCACACACAAGCCACAGTAATATTTATCATTATTTTTCAGTTTTTCTAATTAAACCCTTGACCTTTTCACTCCAGCGCAGTGGTGAAAGAAGGATTCAGACGCTGAAGTAAAAAAAAAAAAAAGTACACACAGAGACTGTACTCCACTACAACTAACATCTATACACTGAAACTCTAAATGTGTTAAGTGTAAAAGCACAGCAGTGATTGTCTATGTTTCTGTTTTGTTATTAGTGATGTTTTTGGATTCATATTACTTTAGATGTTGATCATTTCAAGTACTTCATATGCTGTTAAGTAATTTAATCTATAGGAATGTAACATATTCAGTAACACCATCATATGTTGATTGTGTCACAACCAACATATGACAATGGGGTCAAAAGTTATGAGCTCAGAAAAAGAATGGTTTTATAGCAGTATTTTAATAATAATTTTCGATTTTCCTGCAAATTCAGGGGTGTTCATTCAGTTCAGTCAAGAAAAAGGAGAATTTTTTTCAACCAACAAAGTAACTCATCATCCACAATTTTATCACAAACATCCAAAATCAGCAAATTTTCATTGAACATTAACTAAAATGGTCAGACTAATGTAGTGGAGTGAAATACCTAAGTACATGATTATCAAACTTGTGATTTATTTAGTACTTAGATAGAGGCAACACATCACCAGCTCTGGTTTAACCTTATTTTAGAAAAAAAATTGCATTACAGTGAATTGTAAGGGATTTTTTTTTTTTTATTGCCTTTGACTGGTGTCATCGTTGACATATTTGTAAATTTAAATGATAATTCAGTCCATTGAGCAGTTTAACACAAAACTAAATTGTTTTTTATGATCTGTCTGTATCACAATGCTCTTGGTTTGTAAAATTATCATTTAATGTGTCAAACATTACATGTGTAAATGGTGGCAAAATTATGGCTCAGCTTATCATTTATTACATGTACATTAATACAATAATAATAATAGATCACAAAAGCATACAACATTTAGTAACAGGTGTATTATTATTACAATTTTGGAGTTTGGAACTAAAATGAGTTGAGTTTTATCTGCATATGAAAACAGATGTAAAAGTCATGCCTTTATAGTTCAAAGTGTGCATTGTATTAGAATGAAAGCCTAATAAGTGTAAATGTAAAGAACATACAAATAAATAAAGCCATAATAATAGCCATTTAAATCATGTCGCTGTACATAATAAGATCGATTTGGTGTCACGGATTATAGCAGCATCTAGTTGTTAACATTTTGTCAGGTGCCTAACTTGTACTTTTGAAGGATCTAATGTGGGTTAGAGGACGTGTGTACACTCCCAGATCTAATTTCACAAGCTCCTTTCCCAGTTTTTTCCTGAACCATGCAACAACTGGCCTGTATTTTCCCAATTATCCATCTGGATCTGGAGCTCAGGCTACCGTCTGACTGGGGCACTAATCAGCTCCACAAAGTGAAAAAAAAACCCCACATGTCATCACAAACAGTTAGCCTGACCCGGTTGTAGTAGATTAATGCTTCAACGCGCACTTGAATGTAAAATGAAGAATGGATCTTGAGTGGTACAAGAACACTTCATCGCCACGGCAACGGGCTTAGCATGAAGCTCTGTTGTAGTTGACTTAAGAGTGAGCAATGGACTAAATGGATGTGAATGTAAATATAGTGTGGAGAACAAGGTGTTGTAGCAGCATCTTTTAAGGACACAGCGCCTGTTGTGGAACGGATATGAGGAAACTTGGTGCATAAAAAACGTACTAATACAACCGTATGGAGCAGCCTGGAAAAAAAAAAAAGCTTTCAGACACCTTTAAAGTTTTACACAATCTAAAATATAATAATGAAATATCCGCGGAAATATCTTTTTTGTGTTCCAAAAGGTGAAGCTGCACCAAACAGACACAAAGAAATGCAAATTGTTCTTTTTTTGTTCATCATTAACAAGAAAAAATAACAAAACTTATCAACATGTCATGCCCTGGGTGTGTTTCAATATCCTGCTGAAACATCCTGTTTTGACCTCGATAGATCAGAGCATGTGGGTTTGAAGAATGGTACAATACTTGGCAGATGTAACCAACTTCAGAGTGATTCTTAAAGCAATATAATACAAACGCACGGGGTGTCCAAAAATATTGTTCCACCACATAACTTCTCTTCGCTTCTCTGCCTTTAGATACAGGGAAAGTTAGTTACTCTTAAAGTATAACAAAACAACAGCCAAGTCAACAACATACATAGCCAAAACTCTCAATATGCACCAGTTAGCATGCATTTATAATAATATGTAATGTCAAACAACCACATTGTGAAGTAGGGGTGTCAAAGTCATGTCATGACCACATTCAGCCTGATTTGATCTCCAGTGGGCCGGACCAGTAAAATAATAACATAATAGCCTATAAATAATGACAACTCCAAATTAAATTATGAAAACATTAACATTTTACAAACTATCCAAACAAAAAAAGACGTTAATAACCTGAAATAAGTGAAATTTCTGAAGAAAAAATAATAAGAAAAATTGGCTCAATATTATGCCTCAACTTATGATTCATACATGTATGTTACAGACCAGATCTACAAAGGCACAAAACAGGCAGAATATTGATACAATTACACTTATTTTTCTTTACACATTTCAGTTTGTTCATATTAGTTCAGATTATTGATGTTTTATTATTAAAGGATATCAGAGTTTAATGTTCTTTGGAATAAATCTAAGACAAAAAAATGGTGTTGCCATTATTTATACGCATTATGTCATATTATTTTATTCACATTAAACCAAGAAGAAAATCTGGAGTCATTATTTCTAGGTGATTGTGTTATTACACCCTTGTCATTTAATATCTTCTGTACTTTGCAAATTCATCTCGCGGGCCAGGTTAGAACGCTTGGCGGGCCGGTTTTGGCCCCCGGGCCACATGTTTGACACCTGTGCTGTAAACCATAGATATGTTTAATGTCAATGTTTCTGATAAAAACAATATTTTTTCCCCTTCTTTTTATTCCAAGTTTTTTTTTTTGACAGCTTTACAAACAAACAAAAAACAGTTACCAAAAATCTGAATTACACTGATGCTACAAGACTGGTTGACGCAGTACATGTTCACTCATATTGTACAGCAAAGTAAAACACCTTAGTATGCAAAACGAGAATGACACTTCTTCACAATCAAAATGAAAAGGAAGACGAGCAGAGAAATCAGAACACAGAGTGGCAGATATCCATCATGCTATGTATTTAAGTCCAAATTATACTGCACTCCCAAAAGTTCCAGTGCCTTCCTCCATTTTTGCAAGAAAATGAGTCCTTTTATTAATATATTGTTCTATTTTTACCAGTATCACAACTTCTGAGATCAGGGATTTCAAAAGAAAATTTAATGTCAGCATTTCTACATAGTTTCCAGTATGTGTGTCAGTGTTCTTGGCGTGTTAACTGTTCATTGTAAACATACTCTATCAGTATTAGCAGATGACTGTCTAATAGTAGCTGATATCTGCATTGACTCTGGCTCAAAATGTAAAAAATAACTACACATTTTTCTTTGAAGTTCACATTAGTTTGATTTATTACTGTTTTTTCTTTGCTTGTATTATTTGGTTTATAATTAAGTCAGATGCTGAGATGCATAATATGTTTCCAGTGTCATCATATTTGGATGAGGGTAGGGATGAGATCAGAAGATTAACCAACTATTAGCATTCGCCTGCTCCAAACTAATGTTATTACATCGGCCTTTAAAAATCCAGTATCAGTCATTCTCTGGTTCAAAGACAACAGGTTGCATTTCTTTTCCACCAAAAGAACTGTCAGGTTGATTTATAACAACAGGAGGTTGTGACAACAATAATAGGTTGGGGGAAAGATTCCAGTACTTGTTCCAATACAGAAAAACTCCATGTATTTATGAATATTTAAAGCAAACCACAATCTTTTCTTGAGTATAAACAAAAGGCTTTTATTGAATAAACCTAAAAAACTTACAGGAGCCAGGATGTGAACTCTTGGTTGCAATATCCTGGATTTTGTGAATGAATCATCCACCACAACCTCTTCCTGTCTACTGAGGGAAGGCAAAAAATAAAAATAAAGAGCAGATTCTTCGATGATAAATGATGTTCATGTTGGTTGGAAGTTGTAAAAATTCAGCCACACCATCATCCTGAATAAGAATAATAATGATAATAAAGTGTGCGACAGCCTCTCCTCTTGTCACTTATTTAACCTCATGTCAGATCATGTGTTTCTGGCCGTGTGTTTCCATATTGAGTGTGTTTCTCATGGTTTTAGAGAAGGTTCCCTCTTGTGACCAGGAGCGACAGAACACCCTGGACGAGGCTCGGCAGAATCCTCGCGAGGACATTTTCATCCCTGACTGTGGACCTGGAGGCCTTTACAAACCGGTCCAGTGCCACCAGTCCACCGGTTACTGCTGGTGTGTCCTGGTGGACACGGGGCGACCCATTCCTGGGACTTCCACCAGGTAATCTCATTGGAAATACTGTCCCTGAATGGATTTTGTATTATGCATCTGCAATCTCATACACTACGGAAAAAAAAAAAAGTCACACATGCAATATTTGACTTACTTTGGTTCTGATTCCAGGAGACATTCAGTGGATTTAACTGCACAAACAGTTCTGATCCTTTCATGGGTCAGTACTGCAGGGGTTAATAATGTTTCATCTTATATTTTCTGCTTTTATTTCCCTCATTCAACAGGTCTTTCATATTTTGTTTCATTGTAATATCTTTCTTTGTCCAGTTTATTCAGTTCTGGTTCTAGTTATTGATACCATTATAATTATAATTATCACTATGGTTGTTATTATCCCACAAAAAGTGGGATATTGCAATCACCTCCGTGTGTTTGTTTGTTAGCAGGATTAAGCAAAAACTATTCATCAGAATTTGATGAAATTTAGTGAGCAGAGAGATAATGTCCACAGGAAGAACTGATTTAAATTTGGGAGTGATCCAGATTCAAATCCGGATCTCAGATCCAGATCAGAGTTCATGTGGATCAATGGCCGGGTTACAATCCAGGATAATGGAGGGTCCCAGGACTAAGTAGCTTTCGTGGGATCTGCGCTCTCTGAGTGCCATTCTAGTTGTTGATACTATTGACATTCTCTTGTGAGGGTCTCCTTCTCTTCTCCTCCCCCGTTTCTTCATGTCAGGTCTGGCATCAAAATGCGGTTCATCAAAACACATAATAAACAATGGAATATCATGGGGAGCCTCCTATACTCTATGAAGTTTCCCTTTGGCAAAACAAATTTGTTTAGCACCAAAAGGAGCCACACTAGCATTCTGCTGTTATGATGCTGGACAAGATAATTTAAAGAAGAAAAAAAAGTTTGAGCTGGAACAAGTTATTTAAAGGGATAGTTCGGGATTTTTGACATGAATCTGTACGACGATGATCACTTAGCCCTACTTTCTCTCTCTTCATATATGTACGCGCTGCTGTAAGATGACACTAGTCTACCCGTTTCGCTGCTGAAAAAAGTTAGAAAAAAGTAGAGCGCAGCAGTCAGCAGCATGACAGCGCAGTGATAGGAAATGAGAGAAAGTAGAGCCAAGTGATTACGAGGTGTGACTTTTTGAGGACACTGGCTTATGATGCAACTAAATCATTCTTTTTAACACATGCTGTTTTGAGAAGAAAAACGTTTTGTTTTTGTGACCCTGTAAAACTTGCTGGACTACTTTTGTTTCAACCAAAACCCGACCAGAACTGGGCTCACAGGACACTGTTGAGGGTAAGTCAGTGTGGATGTACTACACTGATGATGGGGATGAAATACAGATTCATGTCAAAAATCTCAAACTATCTCTTTCAGTCTAACTGCAGTAAGTGTCCTCTCATGTCTTTAACGTCTAACAGAATGGACAATGGCAGGACTGATCAGGATCATCAGGTTTGGGACAGAATGGTTCAGGGACAATGAGACATCATTTTCACACATGGTTTAGCCTCCATAAAGTCCAGACTTTAATTTAGGATGTGATGAAGACTGGATGCAGCGGTTCGATTCTGCATCAATAATCAAAAAATGAATGAAACTATGGATGGAAAAAATATTATGAACCTTATGGTGGCAGTATGTAAGAATTATGTGGTAAAAAAAAAAATGTGACAGTGAATGTCTCCTGTGATCAAAACTGAAGATGGTGGAGTCAAATATTACATGTGTGACTTTTTTAATCCCCCCCACACACGAACACACATACATGATTTTGAGAGAAAAATTTTCACCCAAATGACTGTATTTCAGATGTGTGGAACTAAAATCCCTGTACTCTACTGTTATAAACTACTTTTGTTAGAATCTAAGTTTTCTTTACAGTTCACTTTGCAGAACAATTTCCTCGAAGTCCTGATGGAATATCAGTTAGCTGGTGATAAACAGTCAGCGTTTGGTATGAGCTTTGTTTTTAGTGCAGTCGCTACTGTTTATATTGCTCTCAGGGAAATGGAAAAAGCAGAATAGATCTTTTTTGCCTATTGCTCAGGTTTGTGAATGTTTAAAAAATATTCACGAGTTGTATTTAGAACATGAATATTACATCTTGAAACACAGTGCTATAAACAGAGACAGAGATTGGATGTTTAAAAGAATATAAACATGGACCAGTCATCAGATGAATCGTTGTTGCTCCTAAAAGGCCATCATCGTTCTCTTTCCAGTGGTTTTACACTTGGAAGGACGAGCTTTTATCCTAGAAAATCTTATGAGAATATATACGTAATAAAAAAAAAACAATCTGTACTTTAAAGACAATGAATCATAAAAATAAAATCTGAAATATTTTGGACAACATCTTTAATTCCTCAAAACCCACATTTCCCTTCCAGATAAAAATGTGCAGAGTTGTGTATCAGACGTCCCGTTTGGGATCAGTGACTCTCCAGACTGTGAAAAAGAAAAAATTATAATTTAGTTTTACTGTGAAAAAAAAAAGTAGGCAAATCAGAGACACATGCTTAGTTTTCCATCCTGTTCAAGAAGCACTGATCGAATAGCCAGGAGAAAACGAGTCATGCCACGAATAATGTCAAACAGTTTACGTCTCGAAAACAAAGCTTTGTGCATGTCATGTTATTGAGAGCTTAGAAAAAGCTTAAGCACTTTCAATAATTTGTTACAGATCATCAGAAACACAGACTAAAACAGGAGTTTTTACATATCTTCACTGCTCCAATAGCTCCTGGTTTTCCAAAACTGTGTTTATTAATAAGCCTTCAGATTGTTCCACAGTCTTTTTTTTGACAGCTCAATTCTATACAGTTGATTTTCTTTACATTTGTACCGATGATTGCATTTATCTAAAATGCAGATGCTCCTAATTACAAAATGTTGCGTGTTTTCTGCAGCTTCATATCTACTTTATTTTAATTTTTTTATTTAGGATCATTACATGTCAAACATATTGTCATTTCGGGTTACACTCTTTTACAGTCAGATCCCCCTTTTTTCTCATTTTATAATATAGCAATACACCTCGTATTGCAACATTATTTAGAACAAAACATGAGGTGTTATATAAAATTACCAAAAAAGAAAGAAAAAACAAGCAAACAAAAACAAACTAGATGTTCAGTAGGATTCTTTACCTTCTTTTTTTTTTTAAACATAGGTCGGGCATCTCTGGGAAATATAGATTTTCCATTTCTTCCAAATTTCCTTCATATCTTAATGTCTCATGCACCTCATTTTGCTTTCGTTTTGTCTAAATCTAACAGGTACCAGACGCCGGAGTGTGACGGTGCAGCACGATCTCGTATCTCAGACATAGAAGATCCCTTCCAAGGCAGAGACCTGACAGGTTGTCTTTCCTTTTTTTTTTTTTTTTTTAAATTAACTGTCAGACTAGCATGGTTATATAATGCTTAGTCTGATTAGAAAGTATGACTGCATGATGATTGACTGATTTCCACTTGTTGCGTAGAGTGAATATTAGCACTGACAGATTAACAGTGATGGAATAAGTCATTTAAATCAGCCGTTTTTGTGTGTGTGATGTGTATCGCCTGTGATGAGAGATACAGTCCATTCAGCTGTTTAACATAAAACTGGATGTTCCTTTAACCTCTTTATTTTTTTTAATGTAACTGTAACTTCTTCAGCTTCTAAATTGACATGTAAAATGCAAGAAGATCATATGTGTGAATGGCAGCACAATAACAATATCTCTCTAAACTGACAGCTGTTCATATTTTTTGTGACATTCCCATGGGACACAGCGGCAGGGGTGGGACTCTACAGTTCATCTTTTAGAATAGAATAGAATAGAATAGATCTTTATTGTCACTGTCAGAAGAACAATGGGAATCAGTGTAGTAGCTCTGCTCAAATTAGCAGCAAAACCACTTTGTAAACACTGTAAAAAAAATTTTTAAAAAAGCATATGAAATATCATACAAAATATAAAAAATTATTATATTTAGGTATATATTATATATAGGTATGTGTAAAAAGCTACAGAATAAAATATTACATGTACATTTAAAGTATTAATAAAATTGCTGAAATATACAAAAGCTAACTCTGTATTACAGATGAGAAATATGCACAACAAATAAGGGTAAATACAGGCAGCACAGGATATGTACATGGTAAGTTAAAAAAAAAAAAACTTGGAGGGGGTGGGGTGTGAAGTGGCTCATGTGCATTTAAAGGGCCAGCGCACAAAATGACCTTTCTGGTATCATTACTCAGAAATAGGAATGATGGATCTGTGGAGTTTAACTAATGGAGAATTCAGACCCAAACATTTACAGTTCATGTAGACCACAGGGAAATGTTTGAAAATGTACAACTCCATTGACAAAAGCTAAATATGACCCCTTTTTGTAATAAAAGTACTCAGTTACATTCCAGCACTGTAGATTGGACAGAAAAAGAACTTCCCAAACTAAAGGTTGTGGTGTTGGATTCCTTGGCAGCAGATCAGAGAGTCGGCTCCAAACCAAAGGTCGTAACCTCGGCTCATACTCCTCTGCCCTGTTACTGCTCACTAACTTTAGTTGCCCCTCTGTTTCCCCATCATTTAGGGCTGCATTGTAACTCTTATTTAATTCCCCATCTGGTGAGTTTACAGAGTCAAGAATGACTCCTGACTGTGCAGCAGATGTGTGGTATGTTTTATGGAAGGTGTGAGTGTTGTGGGGTGTCGTGCTGAGGCTGTGGGGGGCTGCTGAGGGTGTCGGAGACCACAGGGTGCTGAGTGGAGATATTTTTATGTACTGTAGTGGGATGTTCTAAACCGCCACAACAAAGCACAATATATCAGGAGCGACACATCAAGGCCAAAGGAGAAAAGAACACTAGATTTATTTTTTATTTATTAACACAAAGGAGCTGCAGGTTGACATTCCTGCTGTGGCCGAGGTGACCGGACTGAAACACTCGTCTGCCAAACAAAAGAACCACTACTGTCCTCAGTATGTGACAGTGGTAAAAGTGGCAGATCAACAACTAAGGCCACAAGTATTTTTTAATCAGGCAATTAATCCAACAGTGGTTTTCCTGATTAACTTGTTGATTATTTTTTTCAATTGGTCATTAATCTTGTAACCTTTTATTCAAGATTATCACAAAATAACTAGAAAAGCACTCAGAGAGCGCAAACCTCTGCCAAGTAGCACAGTTCCCCCACATATTGTGACTGACACCCCCACATTTATTTTTTATCTATTGTATTAGATTCTTGACACTGGAAACATAACCAAAGAAATGTGAATTACATGCTGCTAACAAAGGTTAACAAATCCACATTTCCGTAATGGTGGTTTTCTTCAGGATCTAGC
>JAPSES010000105.1:0-18247 GCA_029822895.1 Maxillicosta whitleyi | reverse complement strand
CCCCGCGGCTGTGGTTTATAAGCACTTTACCGAGACAGGTTTCATTTTGAATTTACTACCTTATGTGTCACTTTAATTTAAACTGTAACTAGATGATAATAGTTGATATTATGTAAGAAATATCAGAACAATAACTACAATTGTATTAGTACAGATGTCAAAAAACATTTAGTTTGTGGTCCATATGAGCAGTCTTTAGCCGGTCAGTAGAGGGGTACTTGAGCTTATCTAATCATGCTCTGGGATACACCAAACAAAAAAGTTTGGGAACCGCTGAGTTAGACCACCTTTCCTATTTTATGGACAAAGCTAACAGTAAACTCAGCCATGTGGATCTGTCCTCTTAGCCAAGTCCCTTTCCCTCTTTGCCACCATGTACAGGTATACCATGATTCCCAGCTCCTCAGCCAAATGCCTTTATTGGCCAGTCCCAGGTGAGGCAAGGCGATTCACTGCTAGACGGGATCTGCTTTCAGCTCTTTATCACAAGTGGGGCCAAGGTGTCCAGGGAGAGGCTGAGGGGCTTTGTGTTGTTAATGGCTCAGACAGTCTCCTCAGTGACTGGGGAGCAGAGCAGAGAGAGGACCATTCCCTCCTCTGGAGCCGGGTAATTACAGAGCTGATTCATCACTACTACTGCAGCTCAGCTCCTTACAACAGACACTTTTATCTGCACTGAAGGGACGAACAAAATGACTTCACTGCAAAGAGGTATCACTAAATCTTGGGGGTGCTGCATCACTTAACAGGTAGAGCTAATGATGCCAAGGTCAGTGGTTTATCACAGTTTAATGTACACTAGATATTCAAAGTGCAACAGTTCTTGATATTGAGCTGCAAGTTTTTGCTCGGTTGTTTCCCTAAATCCGTGAACGTCAGATTTTCATTTTAAAATTAAAGTATTTTCTACTTCTGTTTTCATCGTAAATTGCTGTTTGTATATGTTATGTCCAGGCTGAAGGAAAGCAGTCTTTCCTTTATTATTTGTAAAGGAGCTGTAATATCTTTTTATGTCACAGCATAAATAAACCACATTAAAGAAGGGAATTGACAAAACTTTACTGCAACAAATACCACAAGAAATTCTATGCATCAGTCAGATACTTATTGAATTCTCTTATTGATTTCTGATGTTTTCTGAGTGGAATAAATTAATCAGATACATATTTTCATTATCAGTTTTGAAGAAATTAAAACTAGCACTAGCGACACTTAGAGCCCCCCCCCTTCCCCTCCACCATTATTCCTGCTTGGTCTTAGTTTTTAGCAAGGTTATTATTGTCAACAAAAACTAATGCTATGACAAAAACTAGTATTGAAAACCATTTTTGTTAACTGAAATAAATAAAAACTCTAATTAAAAGAAAAACCGATAACCATAATTGTATTGTGTGCTTTCAAAATGAACTGAAACATGTAAAATTATGGATAAAATTCCCTTCATTTTCATCTTTGTCGATGTCAAAAGATATGAAAATACTAAAACTAATAGTAAAACTAAGCATAAAAACTAATTAAAACTTCTGATCTTGGTTTTCAGTAGCTTTGATGCTTGAGTTTTTTATAATCTCTTTGCACTGCACAACAGTCAGAGCAGCCAGCACTGGTAAAAGCAACTGAAAAGTTTGGAAACATATGATTCTGATAAATGAAAAATCTGATTCCCATATGTACTAACCGCAGCTTGCATTTAAACATATCGAGATCACATAGTTACAGTGGTGTGTTCACACTCCATAAATGGAGTAAAAATCCATTTTTACATCCATATGTTTTGGTCTTCCTGTCCAATCAGGTCTAGTTAGCGGTAGCCTACATAGCATTATTTTATTTCTTTTATTATTCACAGCATTCTTAACATAATTCTGTAAATAAAGTGTTAAAATTCAGAGTAAATCTTGTGAATTGACTACTGTTTATTTATTAATAAGCAACATAGACACATAAACTAACACACTGTGCTTGCTGACCAGCATTTAAGCCACTGAAGCAAGTTTTAAGCAATTTATATCATCTTAAACTGTCTTTATAGAAACTGCAGATCAAACATTCCTTGATTCATATCAGTGTCAGATCAACCAGATCACTTGTGCAGCTGAAAGTTCTCATTTCAAATCCTTTATGTACTCCGAGGGCACAAATGTTCAACATAAAATCTAAGAACTGTTATTTCCTGGTCACAGAATGAATAGCTGGTTGTAATATTTTATTTTATACCCTTAAAGTATATGTGAAAACTTTCACTACTGGAGTCACTGAGCTTGGAGTAAATCATGATTTATGGAGCTGTGACGGGATTGTGATGCGTGACACCCTGAACAGAGAACTCAACTCGGGGGTTGAATGCATCGTCTGACACTACGGAAGCTTCTAGAGTGTGCAGTGAAATCAGCTGGACCTCAATTTCATGGCTAACATAACCAGGTCCGACAGACAGCACACCTGCACATCCCCACCCCCACAGACTGCTGCTTTCACACACATACAAAACACAACGCACAGGCTGGTAGAGTCTAGACACACATTCATGCATTTAACGAATGCGTACACAACCGTATGTTCATGCACTTAAATGCAACATTCACACACAATACGCAAAAAACACAGGAAGATGCGCTAACTTTGTATGCCGTACACATCAACACACACTCGTACAGACGTGCACACACAATACCACACACTCTGAACTCTCACAGGGCTCCGCAGACCCTTTGCTCCCCTCTGACAGCCATCTGTAAGCAATCTAAGCTCTTTACCCATCTCCTTTTCTCCCAGGCCTCTCCTTCTTTCTTCCCCTCTCTCCTCTGCTCTCGTTTTACCCTCAAACTCACCCATCTGATTAATGAGCGAGCAGCCTATGCCTTGTTTGGTGCAGTCTCAGCACAAAAAACAACTGGACTTACAGGGGAAATATTTATGAAAAACATCTTCAGAATATGGGGGTTTGCATACATGTGGCTTCAGTCTTTAACCTTTTATAGTCATTCATAGATATACTCTGTAATTCTAACTTTAAACCATAGTGGGCTATTGCAGGACATAACAAGACTTTATTACTTTGCAAAAAACGTTATGGTTATGTAGGAAATCAAGGTCAATGAAGTTACCATATTTGGCTCCTTGACCATAAGTGATTAACCCTTTGAACGCCATTCCTTACATTAGTACCATTACTTCCTGGTACCTAACAAAGCAGGTCCGCTCACTGTTCATGCAGAACAGGACCTTATCGGACCTGAGATTGTTGACTCATTAGTTACTTTTCTATTGACCATCAAACTGCACAAATATAACTTGAGCATAAAAAATTGCCTAATGGAAAAAACGTCAATTGCACTAAACCTCGCAAACTAGCAAAATTAGTACATGAGGCCAAACTGTAAATGAAAGACCTTTTTCTGCAACTAGAGTCATGTGAATAAATAAAAAAAAAGATGTTGACAGATGTTAAAACAAATAAAAAAGAAAAGTTTTAAAAGAAGCATGGTGCAGTATGTGTGGACACATCAGGAAACAGAATAATTTGTTAATTTGGTTCAGGATAGAGGGGTTATATATAATAATAATAATAACAATGAACATATCTGTAAATTAACACAATATTTCTATTATGTTTATGAAATGACTTCTCGTGTCATATTGTGATAATAAAACAAATCTTCACATTTGTGATTTAATGGCAAAACCAACATTACGCACTTCTGTTTTAATAAAGTTTTGTACAAATGTCCAATGAAAGTCACAACTGTCCTCAATGCAACTGTTGCTATCACAATTTTGTAATGTATGCAATAATGATCAAAAATGGTCATTTGCCTAACAAAGGGTTTTAACTTAACAATGACATCAATTATTTTACATCTTATTTACTTTACTGTGCAAATTGAAACCAAAGGATAAGCTGAAAGTTAAAATAGACTTGATCTAAATTAAATTTCTAACAATTTAACATGGGAAGACAACCAATATTAATATACTTATTACAAAGTTTGGCACTGTTGTAACAAATACTGTTGCAAACTAGGACACTCACTTCTACCAACAGTCCACAGTCTACTACTTCAGTCCTACTCCATAAATGATAAAAAAAAAAAAAAACAATAATAAGCTGCTTTAACAGAGCTAACAGATGAACATGCAGACTGTTACATTGCATCTTTGGTGGAGTTCAGAGAAATCATGGACTGGACCCTTCAAATTTCTGCTCATATAGTTCTATCAGATATTGTAAAATAATGGTTGTAGTGGAACAGAAACGCATCAGCTGCAGAAAATAAATCTGCTTTCCACATGGGCATTCAGACAGGAAAGTATTTGTTTGGCAAAGACGCAGCCTACGCACACACATGTCACATGAAGAGCACATAAATGAGAGTATGAATGTAGAGGAAATCTGAGCTGGAACAATGACAGTTTATGTCTTTAAAACACACTGAGAAAAATACATCCATCAAAAAGGAAAGTTTTTAACTACAGAGAAGTTAACGAAGCGCTTATGTGCTAAAAGATGTCTGAATGTGGCTTTACATGTTTTGTTGTGTCATTGTTTTTCAATCATTTGAATGAAAAAAACTGGGGGAAAAAAGTGTTGGGTAACTATATCTATTTTTTTTTTTTTTTTTTTTAAAGATGTTTATAAGAGTTTTATTTAGTATTTTCTGTTTAAGAAATGAGGGCTGTGGTGATATTATTGAGGTTTTAGGATCATTCTTCGGACATGTGCAGTCACAGAAAAAATATTAGACCATCAAAAGTCATAAAAAACAATGGTTATGCAATCAAGTACTAACTCCTGTGTGTATCATGTGACAAAAGAAAACATGTAATGTCTAAAAGCATTGTTTTGTCAGTGCATGGACATAGATATTGACGTGAGAACTGAAGTGATTTGGGTTATTATAAAAAAAAAAAAACATGGAAAATGAATAGATATCAGCTCTTGAATTAAACTATTTTGAGTTATCATTATATTTATCCAAACAAATGTACCTTTAGTTATACCAGGCATTAAAATTAACAAGAAATTGCAGAAAACAAGGGTGGTCTAATATTTTTTTCCATGACTGTATACATCAGTGTTCATGTCTCAGCTGTGGTTCAGTTCTGTGCACTTCACACCAACCAGCCTGTTAAGGTGG
This sequence comes from Maxillicosta whitleyi, assembly GCA_029822895.1. Lineage (NCBI taxonomy): Eukaryota > Metazoa > Chordata > Actinopteri > Perciformes > Neosebastidae > Maxillicosta > Maxillicosta whitleyi. The sequence goes on along the minus strand of JAPSES010000105.1, from coordinate 13,109 downwards.
GGGTAGAGAAGTGGAAAGCCCACATTTCAAGTCAAGTTCATGTAAAATCAAATATTCATGGGTCAATATTAACAGGAATATTGAGTTATTAGCTAAGTAGAGGCTTTTTCTTTTACAAAATAAAGGTAAAACCTGACTATATTCTGCTTGTAAAGTAGTCAGTCATCCCATACATTTGTGAAATGTATTGAAGGAACCCTGTCATTCAAAACAGTAGTTAATGTTTTGATTCTTGTAACTTGTCCGTAATCCATTCAGTGAAATTCCTATGAATAATGAAGTTTTTTTCCTTTATTTTGTCACCCATTTTTCTGTGTTTAAACATCGAATACCAGAACGCACCAGTCAGTTGACTTTCCTCCCTCTCTCCCTGTTCTGTCTTTTTGTTCCCAGTAGGTCGTCTGGTGTGAGAAGAGGATTTAGAAGCTGAGAGGAGAGCAGAGGGCACAGAGGGAAGGCATGTGTACGCTTGCTGATGGGAAACAGAAAGATGGAGCAGAAAAAAATAAGAAGATCCTGAGATTAAAAAAAAAAAAAAAAAAAAAAAAAAGAACAGAAAAACAATAAAACGAAGCGGCGCCAAAATATTTGCACTTTATCCTCCCTATGTATGACATTTTATCTGTTTGTATGTGTTTTGTTTTGGGGTTTTTTTTTCCTCTTGAAGTGACTGAAAAGGTCTAGATAAAAAAATGAGAATATATTTGTAAAGAGAGGACAGGCTCACCACTGGAAGAGCAAGTATGTGTACGGTACCACATTCCCCTGTGAGTCTGCTGTTGTCATTTGTGGCTAATAAATAACATGTACATTTACCCTGTTACGTACAGTACCAAGGCCAGTGACAGCCCTCAACAGAGAAGTTTACAAAGTTGCTTGATACATAAATCCTCCTAAAGGAAAAGCTACGGCGATGTAGACCAGTTCAAAGGAATGTGTTGTGTTTTATGTGAACAATTTTAAGTCAGTGTCAAGTATATTAGAATTAAACTGTGGCCATGGAGTCTAATTTATCAGCAACGTTAGTGGAATGAATCCCTTTACACTGTGCAAAACCCTCTAGAATCATTGACATGTTGGCTTAAGAATCAAATGTAAGTTATAAGCTTACTTTTTGCCATACAGTTTCTGAATTACTTCTTGTGCAAACATATGTGTTTTCTGAGCTATCATCGTGTTACCTGCAGAAAGTTTTTCATCAATATTAGCCACTTAATGAAATATCAATATAGGAGCTAAAAGGCTTACATGTCAGAGTAAGGAAGTCACACAACCATGGTAGATATACTATCTAAACTAAACTAATATAATGTTTACATTGTAAGGTGCAGCACACGCAGCAATTCTACATATGTGCATTCATGTGACAGAACATGTGTAAAGCTGCAACAATTAATGTTTGACCACTAGGGGGCAAAAAAAAAAAACATCTAAAAGACATATAGTTCTGACATTGGGCTTTTGTCTATTATATGCATTCATTTCCTTCCCAGTGTTCACTCACTAATCTATAACTTTGTCTATTCATTTTGTGTTAGACAGAAAACATACAAAGTGAATTATCTTCAGCTGGATAATATCGAACAGTGCATGTGTTATAAAAACTATGAAACCCCCTTTAAACATCTGTACACATTTCACTGACTGATATAATGCAGATTTATGTTCAAAAGTAATCAACTTGCCCAAAATTAAGCAAGCAAACACAAACAATATATTTATATTTGAAAGGTTGAAAATGCTGCATTTTTTATGGATATTAGGCAATAATATTTCCTTCGTTACCTGACGCCTTTCAACCTGATCGAAAACTCCTGATCAGGTCATTATTGTCTGATTGAGGTGGTTCTGTGACGGATTTTTATTCTGACTGAACTATTATTACGATCGTAAGTGGAATATTACAGCTCATGTAAATACAGCTAATGAAATTGTTGTTCTAAATGACAGGTTTCTTTGTGTGAGGTCAGATTTCATTATTTTATTAAACTGTTCATGTTTCTACACCATCTAAAAAAAAAAAAAGTGTCAGCTAATGCTATTTTTGGGGTTATTAAGCATCTAATGTTGAAATGTACAAAAAGTATTTTTACCCCCTGATGGGGATTTTATTTTTCCAAACCAGATTATAATTCAGAAATTGTGTTTTAGATCTTCCTAACAGTACCAGGGTCAGAGATGTTACACAAACCAGTGAGTTTACTCCGTGTGCAGCTCATTTCAGTCATCATATTCACATTTATCACCGGTTATTGTAAACAACATGTGGCACTTACCAATGCCAGTTGCTGAAATAAATATTTGAGTTTCCCGGTAGTATTTGAGTACAATTTGTGTAACTAAACACATTCATTCTTTGTTTTTCCAACAGTTGATTTAAGTTGTGCTTTGTGAAACACTTTACCACTACACAAACTTGGAGAAGACAATGCATGAAGTATTAAAATACCCCCCGCCCCCAGGGTCTGCAGTTAATAGGAAGGATGAAAAAGCACAAGGATATAAGCATATGTACAAGTTTTGGAATGTAAAAAATAAAATCCTCACATTTGGGAGCAATTTGATTTCAAAATTGGACAATTGCTATTGTGGTCTAAATACTAATGCTTTTGTTTTGTGTATTTCTAAATATATACCCAAAGTCATGCAGTGGCTTATGAAAAAGGCTCCTATTGTAAATATGTACAATAATCTTTATTATTTGTTTATTTGTCTTACTAAATTTCACATATTTTGGGGGGACATTCACTTACTCCACTGTCATCCTGCCGTACTGTAAAGTATAACTTCTCACTGTGTTTATGTCATGTTAAACATTAGGCTATTCCAGTAGCTACACAACACTGAAAAGCTCAGAACGGACTGAATGTTATCTGCTCTGAGCACTGTTTATTTTATCTGCGGTGGGCTTATTTGACCATTTCAGCTTGTGTTTTATTATTCCTGTCATCATCACTATGCACAGTCAAGTATGTATACACCGTGTCATGGCTAATGCGGTACAATCACAAGTCCAGTCATTGTTAATTTGGATTGGATACTTATGTAAAGAAAAAGAAAAGAACGCTCTAGTTCCAAGGAGAGCAGTACAGCTTCTTATGAGAGTCAGTGTGTGTGTGCGTGTGTACATGTCTGCTGAAGTGCTTCCAGACACTGCAGGACTACAGATCATGAACAAGATCTAAAACAAACCCAACAGGCCAGTAATCACCAATAATCATGAGGGGTTGATTTATAGTAAAGAGGGCTTAAACTTGATTGTCAGAAGAAGCCAGAACCATCTCATTCCACTAAAAGTCTCCAACAGCCATTGACATGTTTTGACAATATTCTTACTCACAGGGTTAAGAAATTAGATTCACTGGGGGGAAAAAAACACAAGATGGTGTTGTCTTTGGTCAAAGTAAGGTTTGTGGCAGCTGTTTGGCAAAGCATTGGAAACTTAACAGTTTGACTCAAAGCTCTTTTTCAGCCTTCGCAGACACTTGAACAACAGCCTTTTCATGAAGATTATAAAGAACTCTATGAAAGAGTGTTTATCTGAGCTGTGTAGTTGTACAGTTGTCTTTGTTTCCCATCACAAGTGTGACATAAACACAGTGGTCTTATTAAGTAAAAGGTCTGATCATGTCCTTCGTCTTGCTGTGTGATATGACCACACTGTCACGGCCACATAACAATGCATGATATAGCAAATTCAAGGAATAAAAAGTTTACATTAAACAATCACATTTAAGAGCCTATTTCTTTTTTTTCCCCCAGATATCTTTATTCATTTAAAAATTTTGAACATTAAGAAATACAAACAGACAAAGGACAGGAAAGAGAGCAAAAAAGAGGGAAAAAGAGGACAATAAACTAAAAAAAGAGCCTATTTCTTATTGCATTTTGAATTATATATTGAGCAACAACTGATATTCGATTAGTTTCCCCTTTAAGTTAAAACTGTGTGTAATTTTTTAACTAAACTTATGAAAAAACTGGAAAAAAAAATTCCATGTATAAAATGTAAAAAGCATGGTTTTTCAAACTTTTTTTTTTTATATCAAAACCACATCCATAAAATTGTAGGAGCTCCTCCTTCCATCCCTGGTCAGAATACTTCTGTGTCACCTCATTGGTTTCACGTTCACTCTGTCCCATGTTTGTGATGTTGGGAAATATTAATGTTCACCACATATTGATTATTTTGCAGTCAAAACTATTACTTTCTGAATGTACTAACCTATAAGTTAAAAAAAATGTAAATAAAAAAAAAAAATCAAACAAACCTAAAATATATATTTGACGGGATTTAATTATTGTTTATGAGACATGCTTAACACCATACACAATTACTATTTGCAATGAGATGTATTAACACAAACTCAGAATCCCTGTTTTACTTTGTCAATGGCAATTGATTAAAATGATTACAGCAAAATAAATGTCATAAAATAAATGAATATCTGTATATTAAGGGAATAATAATCACCACCTTCATGCACATCTCTTCCTTGTAAGAACGCAAAATGTTTACTCAGTGACAAAAAGCATCATCATTAAAAATAGAAGTTGGGACACAATAGGACAAACAAATGAAAACAATATAAAATGATAGATGTTTTTATAGTCACACAAAAGTCACAATACATACAAAAGGTTGCTATAACAACAACATCACATTAGAGACGCAGTTCATTTCTTGCAAATGAGAATAGAACGCATCTAGAACTGTAAGGTTTGACATACCGCAAACAGAAATATTAGTGTTTTAAATGAGCAATAAATATTCACATTTTATCATGTTCCCAAGTCTCACATTTTGATCCTGTTATAAAATAATACAATCATGGTACAAATCCTGAATCCTATTTTATTATGTGCATTATTGTCTGTCTTCTTAAAGTACATTTTCTCTGCAGTAGAAATACTTTTTAACCTGTAACTAAACTAACATACATTAGAAAGGAGGACGATGGGGTTTAACAGTGACCCCAGTTGGTGAAGATGATTCACTGCAGCCGTTCACATTGAGAATAATTATCATAAGCCTTCACACAAGCTTTTAACAAGAACTGAGTATAAATATCTCGCAGAATATCTGATGTATTTCAGTTTTGTATTTGACTATTAAAAATAAGTCAAATAATCCAAGTTCTTTCTTGACAGCAAAGATGCACTCTATTTGGCCTGCTGATTTGTGCACGTTCTGAGATGTTCTGATTTACTGATGAGACTTCAAAGGTGCGGATGTTGTCAGTGCATGATGGGAGGCGGAGGGCTCTGGGGGTGAGGTCGCCGGTGATGGGGGTGGTGTGGAAATGGGGGAGGTGAGGGGATGGAGAGCTGTATCACAGATGAAATTGGAGCCAAAAGGCAGCTGCAGTACATCTGTCTTGTACTGACACATGTGGCATTTGACTTCCAGTGTGAAGTTCAAAAGAGTTTTATAATGACGCAGCTGCTTTGGGATGTATGTGCATGTGTGCTTGAGACAGAGTGTGTTTTCTCCTTTGTTACAGGTGGGGTAGATCGTAGGTGATTTGCCAAAGGGATTTCATAGGTAAAGACTGGAAATTGGGGTTTTGAAATGACATGCGGTAAGGAGGCGTAATGACGGTAACATGTTTCAAAATACCTGCAGTTGTTGAATGAATACAATAAGTCTATAAAACAAAAAGACTGTTGGTCATATGTAATGTAGTTTGTTTTATTACAGAGTAATGTATTTGGATTCACATTACCGTTGTATACAGTTAAAGGTCCAGTTTCATTTATAAGTCATAATATCATACATTTGCCTTTTTTTTTTTCTCATTTGAACTATTTTATATGGTTTAATCTACAGCAATTCATCGTATTCTATAAAGTTATTCTGCTTGTAATGTCTCTGTACCAATGCGTTTTCTAACAAATGCAAAAGACTTAATTTAGTTTGAGATGTAAGTGAATTTTCTTCAACCATCCTTCAGTTTATCACAAATATTCTAAATGGAGACACATGGTTTTCACTGGACAGGAAGTACAGAAAAATCATTAGAAAATACCTAAAAGCTGTCAAAGCTGTGACAAATATAGTGAAATTAAATGTATAATATTTGTCTCTGACATGTAAAGTAGGGGTATAAACCTGCATAAGATCAGAGCTTAAATAGATGTATTTATCATCATTGGTCTTATATACATATATATTTAAGGCTCACAAAACAGATCACAGCTTTAACATACCAAAATCATGTAGACATTACAGCCTAAACAATGACCTATTATTGCACATTTGCCACATGTTGTGGTAGTGATGAGTAATTTTGTGTGTTTTTTCTTCTTCGTTTGTGTGCATTGAAACACTTAGAAACAGATCAAACACCATTACAGGTAATTGGAGAGGGTTATTAGCTTGTGTGATAGCTAAACATTAGCAGTGGGGGGATAACGGTGCACACTGCTCGCCATTTGTTCCCGATGCCCTCGGTGCCTGCAGCAGCACCTGCCCGGCAGCCTGAGTGCAGGGTCAGGGAGGTTGCCTACCAGGAGGCTAAAACTCAGGGTCAAAGGTCATGTTCCAGACAGGCGTATCCACACGCTGATTGAGAACTCAGCTGCAGGAACAGAAGTTGCAGGTGGATGACGCATTTTAACACCCCCCTCCCCCCTTCTTTTTTGTGTTCAGACTTCAACATCTGAGGGTCTTGAGGATGAGTGTAAAATGTAGTGATTTTTGCAGCGATGGATTTTTATTACGAAAACAAAATGACAGGTTGCCACATCTCAACTTAATTTCACTTGATTAACCCATAAAACCCAAACCTCCACTGGTGACCACAACCATCTACTGATCTAAACTGTTTAATATCTGCAGATCCAGTAATTGTAAATAACTGGTATAAAATGCAATATCTCAGCTTTATATGGTCATCAGATACGACCCATTTGGATGTTCAAAGGCTCCGTAGTGAAGGTGGAAACATCGTCATCTTCTACAACATTCGATTCACCAGTAAATCCCATGGAGTTGGATCAATGACAGTAAATGGACACATTTGTTTTATGTTCAGTTATTGATATATTTCCTGAAAATCTCAGCAGTTTTCTGTGTTTTGACATAATCTTTTAATTTACTCTGAGTTTCCATGAACATGTAATATTTAATATGAAATTAAATATAGGAAAATACATGATTTACAGTGAAAAATGCAAAACACAAAAAATATTTCATAGTTATCATTAAGCAATATTATTAAAATGAAAAAGTCAAATTATATCATAAAATCTATTGCAAGCTCCATATTAATCCATTCTTGCACACTGGTATAATTTCAGGGTTTTTCTTGCAGCCCTGGGAGAGAAAACAAATTTGTCTGTACAAGCAGAACCTTTAGCCATGCTTCCATCTGTGTTACCATGGTAACACTGTATGATGCTTATAGCTGCATCCACATGACCAGGAATATGTAAAATAACAAGCCCTTAAACGGACAAATTTAAAACCACCTAAAAGTTTGAGACCAGCAAATACCATGAATAGTTTCATAACCGACAAAAATAATCATATGTTAAAAATACCATTATTTAAAGGTTCAATTGAAATACAAGTGTTGTTGGTTCTATTATACTTAAGTACATGGACTTAATGACAGGAATTCAGTAAAAAAAAAAAAAAAAAAAGAAAGAACTATTTGTTTTAGTAACTTCATACCTGTTAAAGTATAAATTCTCTGAAACCCTTAATGTTTTTAAAGATCAATAAGAAAATTGTTTAAATTGTTATTGCTCATTTTAGTTTGGACTGCAGACAGATACGTGACTTCTAAGTTTTATAGTTTTCTGTGTTCAAGTATTTCACATGAGTCAGTGCTACTCAGGTTTTTTTGTGGATTAAATTATCTGTTTTTCATTCCCTCTAGGCCCGCTACATACTTATTTGTACATGTTTTACTGGAGTTTTATTTTCATGCACAAATGATGTGGTTTGTGGTGAGGATGCGGAATGTTTCTTCACTCAACATTATCATTAGTTTCATCTTTTTTTCTCCATAATTTCATTTGTTTGGCTCATTTTGACACAGATGACACATCTCTGCAGTGAGGAGCAATTACTGCCCATTTGGAACTGTTCAACAGGCAGGTGTGTGTTGTATTATGTTAGGACTATGTAAGCTTCTTGACAGTCAGCTGTTGTGATTTAGCTCAGTTTAGTGGACAAAGGGTTAGAGTTAAAGGTAATTTAGGGTTATGGAAGTTGTGATTGTGGTCATGGTTAAGAGTAAAAAAGTGAATAATGTGTCCTGAAGTGATGGAAACTGTTGCTCTTTATGCATTTGTGAGGACCTGGCCTAGTCTGCCTCGAAGGATGATGGAATCAGAACATTTCCATTGCACAGTGGCAGGATTTGCATTCTGCATGTGTTTTGAAAGTCCCCCTCATTATGTGAATGAACAATTGCTGAGCTGCAGTTACACATAAAAACGGGAAGTTTTTACAAATTGGCATTTTCTTCTGTAAATTCTGTAAATAATAATAATAATGGATTAGATTTTTATAGTGCTTTTCAAGTCATCCAAAGCGCTTTACATAATTCATTCACTCCCACATCCCCCCTCTGGTGGTGGTAAACTACATTTGTATCCACAGCTGCCCTGGGGCAGGCTGATGGAGGCGTGGCTGCCAGTCTGTGCCCACGGCCCCACCGACCACCACCAAATATTCATACACATTCATACATCAGTGTGAGTGGCACTGGACGCAAGAAGGGTGAAGTGCCTTGCCCAAGGACACAACGGACTGACTAGGAAAGAGTGGGATTCTAACTGTCAACCCTTTGGTTATTGGAAGACCCATTATACCAACTGAGCCATGGCCGCCCCCAAGTTTATTTATATAGCACATTTCAGCAACAAGGCAATTCAAGGTGCTTCACACAGGACTTTGAAATACGACACCACATACCACATAATAAAAAGAAACACATAAAAGGAAATTAAAAACAGCAAGAAACAAAACAACATCCCAAAATATAAAAATACACAAATATTACACAGTTGCAGTGCAAAGTTTCAAAAGAGAATATAAAATTTTAAAAGTCAAAAGCCTTTTTTTTAGTCAAAGGCAGCAGTGAACAAGTGGGTTTTGTAGGGATTTAAGCACAACACCAAGAACGTGTGAAAATACATCTTGGTTTGGAAGATGCCATTTTGGATCATTCTGACATTGGGATGGATCTGTGGAGACTCAGGAATTGACTTTATGCTGTTATTATGCAATGATTGTACTAACTGTGGTTTACTGGCGTCCGCACAATCCTTTCCCCACCCATGGTTTTATTCAATGGAAAACACCACCACCAGAGCGTTATTTGCCAGCACATTTCAGGACTGATCCAAAAGGTAATACTTCTGGAAAGACACTCAACCTCAATGACGTGAAAACAATCTGGAGATCTTGCCTTTAAAGTGAGCTCAAACTGAAATTCTTTAATAAAACCTAACAAACTATATTACTCATGACATCTCTTGACATTATAATTTAGGTTCTTTTGCTTATTTTTGTTCACCTTATTGCCCCAATGAGAATATTTGCTTTACATTTGACCTGTACTAACAGACTAACTCCATATATGAACTGAACCTGGTTTTACATGATCATAAAAGTCCAATAACAGGGAGCAATCAGATAATTGTAAAAATTAGTCAATCAATCAATTTACATGTACTTAAGAAATGTGATAATCAATAAAAATCCTGGTTTAGATGCTCCAGCTTGTTATCTAATTTCTTTCCAAATGCATATGTACCTAATGATGCTAAACACCCTGTACTACTTTTGGGGTTATTCCCAAATTATTTGTTTCTCTATAGTTAATCTATCTTCAGTGTTTTATCACCATTTATTGAAATATTATCCTTTTTTTCAGTGTAAATCATGTATTTGCCTGTAATCATAAAAGCGCAGAGTAAATTCAAAGGTTATTGCATCAGAAACAGAGAAAACTGAAGAAAAAGTGGCTTTTTCAGTAAAATCTATCATTAATTGAACATAAACCCAGTGTTTCTATCCACTGTCATTGATCCAACTCTATGGTTTTACTGGTGAATCAATGTTGTAGAAGATGACTGTTTCCATAGTAACTACAGAACCTCTGGACATCCAAATGAGTCATATCTGATGACCATGAAAAGGTGACAAACTGCAGTTTATGCCAATTATTCACATGTATTGATAGGATTAGTGGATCAACAGGTAGTAAACAGTTTAGTTCAGTAGATGGTCTTGGTCACCAGTGGCTGTTTAGGTCTTTAGGGTTAAAACTTCTGTTGTCTTTTGCTCAGGTTTAATGCATAACTTCTATTCTCTATGATTTTAATTGCATTTTACACATGCGCAGACACAGAAGAACAAAATAAATCAGATTAATCTGTATACATGCAGGAAGACATCTGAGTATTGGGGAGAAATCCAGGTGTATTAATCTGATTTCTCATAATCAGATTACTGTTTACATGGTCACTTAACTTATCTGATAACTCCAGAAATCAGGTAATGATTGGAGTATCTGAGGACATTTAACCCTTTCATGCATAGTGGTCACTACAGTGGACAGGTATTCAAAGCTGTTCTCTTGTATATCCATGGATTTTTTTTTATTTTTTACTTCCATATCAAATAAAACAGTGGACACTTATGCATCATCCCATACGCTGCAATTCAAACCATTACTGTAACTTTGCTGTTCTAGATAAACCTGATCTGCAGTAACATGTGTTAATGTAAATAAATTGTTATTCGTTAGACAAAAAGGTTGTTGTTTTTTTTTTTTTACATCTCCATAAAAACATCAGATTATCTGCATTAAAATGTTTTAATTTAATTGTTTTCATCTCACTTTCTGATAATGTTTTAAACATGTTTCTTTACTTCAAAAATGAAATGCATGAGCATTTTTGTAACTGTGAAAAGAAAAAAACTCAATTGCATTGTTTTGGGTTTTTTTTTTTTTTTTCATGCCTAATGAGGAATAAAAACACTTAAGAAAAAACTCTTAGCTAAGGTTCCCATAAGTCATGCATGAAAGAGTTAAAAACGCTCAGAGACACCTTCTGTACTTTTAACATTGAAGACAGCAGGCTGTGACTCACTGGACACTGTTGGAGCATCAGCCAGGTCATCATCTGGGAGCCGACTTATTGCCCAACAAACCAAGGATGATGACCAAAAAACATGGAGAAAACATTACTGGAGGATGCAGGAAAAACAACAGAGAAACTGGCCAAGTGCACACAACATCAAGACATGCAGCATAAACACCTGAGTAGAGGCGATTTAACAGGTTTACGAATTCGGATGTGACGTTTGACCCTTAAAGACCTATAGCTATTTTTGTGCTGACTTCCAAATGAATTTTTACATATATTTACATCTAACCTTTCTTAAATATTTATCATCATTTATTACAACATTCATCTAATTTAATCTTATTTAGTGATTATATAGATGTTCATAAAAGTACAGAGTAAATTCAATATTAAAACAGAGGGAGGTTTTCAGCTAAATATAGCATTAACTGAACATAAAAACAAGTGGCTACAACTGGTGTCACTTATCAAGTTATGTGGGTTTTATTATTATCGATTCCTGAATTATTTAAATGTATTGATAGGATTAGTGAGATTTAAGGATAGGATAAATGAGTGAATTTGAATGAAACCTCAGAAAAGTCACAAAAACAATACAACTTATATCTATTCCCATGCAAAAAACACCATCAGCCGTGGTTTAACTTGCAGTTACAAGTTAAACATTTACTTTTTCAGAACTTATTCCAAAAAAGGAATTTCCATTTCCTAGTTTGTGTATTAATTTAAGCAAAAAGTACCTCAACTGAATGTAAGAAGTGAGGACATTTGTTGACATTTTGGTGATTCCATAAATATTTTACAAGGCAAAAATCCTAAAATGGACACAAATGTATAAAACTAGTACCTAAAAACAGGACGGAGGGGCTCGAAATTCAAATTAAGCACTTTGGGTTTATTTTAAAAATACCCAATTATTATTTTAAAACACCCATATGTTCATGTATATAAATACATACTGTGTGTGAAAAAGCATGAACCTTGGATTCCTGCTTGAGGTGATACTAATTTGTACTCAGAGTGAACATCCCTCTAGTGCTACAGTTACCAATGTAAAGACTACACACACATGCAGAATGCAGGAATACACACCAACAGGCACAGTGCGTTGTGTAAGAGACGATAACAATGGTATGGGTTAGATTAAACTTCATAGGTCCATGTAAAGAAATGAACAAAGAGAAAACAGTGCATACCAGCAAGGATAATTAAAGCATGAAAACCATAAAACTAATGTAATTAGGGTTTTTAACCAACATCAGCAGCAAAAATATGCTAAGAACTGTGTGACTAATTGGAGGGACATATAGGTTGAGTGTGTATTAATAGAATTTTCATAAACAATATGGATACGCTAATGGAAAACACATTTATATAAAATATAGGATCACGCAACCACGCAAATCATCCACGGGCATGTGAATAAAGTTGCACACAGACAGATAATCTCGCTTATTATGCTAAAACACATGTGACCTGATGCAAGCATTACAACACATTTTAGATGGGTTTTATTTCTAAATGCGCCTCACATCCAAATGCACAATATACCACTCTGCATCATTCTGTACCATTTAAAGCCTTTGAATTGTCACAGCATTGTGTGATGGGTGTTGCCACTACGCCACACTGTACAACAAGAAAACCCTTCTGCTCATTCACTTCCTCATGGCAGCTTCTTCTCTCTATGTTCCCAAATAGTAATGAAAAAGTCACTTAGTTCACCAGATGTGTTCGTAACAGCTGGGACTGCACAGTTATTTGTCACTTTTTACATACATATGTAGCTGGATGAAAGACAAATAGAAAGGCATGTTTGTAAAGTTATGTGTCAAATATAAGGGATAGAAAAGGAAAATTAAATATATGTAGTTGTTTTTTTATTGTGATATGCTTTCACAAGTTATTCTTCAGTGTAAGCACTTTCTACTGTACTTTTGAATAGCTGACAAAACAGAAATACAAGGAACTAGCAACCCCCCCCCCCCCCTCCCAAA
>JAPSES010000104.1:18920467-18952086 GCA_029822895.1 Maxillicosta whitleyi | reverse complement strand
TACTACTACTACTATGACTACTACTACTACTATGACTACTACTACTATAACTACTTCTACTACTATGACTACTACTACTACTACTACCAATAATAATAATAATAATAATTGACTGTAAAAAGTAACAACAATAAACAAACACTGCACAATGATGATAATGAAGATGATGATGTACATGTGACATTTTGGATTTTTTGTTTTTGAATTACAGTTTTTAAACTACAAATAATAATGATAAATCTTGTCATTTTGTTCTTCAAGCAAATTAACTTATTAAAGACTACTACGATAGCAGTAAAATATAACTAAGTGTATAAGAAAAGGTGATTCTAGTGACATATAGATGACGTCTAATGGACAATGGAAAAATGGACGTCCATGATACATAATAGATGATATAATCCATGGTCTATAATACTATTCGTTGTCTTTGTTTCTAGCTCTGCGTGTGACAAAGCCCCTGAAAAGCGTAGAGGTTCCAGAGACTCAGGTGGCCACGTTCGAGTGTGAAGTTTCTCACTTCAACGTCCCATCCACATGGCTGAAGGACGGCGTGGAGATCGAGATGAGTGAGAAGTTCCGGATTGTGGTTCAGGGGAAACTCCACCAGCTGAAGATCATGAACACCAGCAGAACCGACTCTGCTGAGTACACCTTCGTCTGCGGCAACGACCGAGTGTCGGCGACACTCACTGTCAACCGTAAGAAAGACCAGACGATCAGTAAAACAGACAAACATATGATGGATAAAGTAGATCATTGGTATCTATTTAGTTTTCAGTGCTGACTGTTTACTGTCATGGTTAACATGTCTGTCTGTGTTTGTCCAGCCGTCCTCATCACCTCGATGATGAAGGACCTGAATGCGCAGGAAAGAGACACCATCACCTTCGAGGTCACCGTCAACTACGAGGGCATCACCTACAAATGGCTGAAGAACGGTGTAGAGGTCAAGTCTTCAGACAGATGCCAGGTCCGCAGCCGGCAGCTCACGCACTCCCTGACCATCCGCAACGTCCACTTCGGAGACGGAGGAGAGTACCAGTTCATGGCCGGATCCGCCGCCTCCGCCGCCAACCTGTTTGTTGAAGGTAACCACGGAGCTGTTGACCCTGAGGAGTCCCTGTAGATGTATGTCGTTGGAGATAGTTTTAAATAGTTGTATACAGCTGAATATGATACTAATGGTTGTATATAGTTTTATTAGCTGTATATATTTCAATACAATTCTAATAGCTGTATATAGCTGTAATAGTTGTATATAGTTTAGTTAGTCATAGAGCCATTATTAGCATATGCATAGTTGTATATAACTTTATTATTTGCTAAATTTGTAACAATTTTTTGTGATGTGAATTCATTTCTTGAATCTCAAGTTAAAAAAATTGTTCTTTCAACATATTTTTGGTGAAAAACAGTAAAGAATCTAACTTTTTCTAACTGGGATTTGATATTTTTTGTGTGATTCAAGCTTTATTGTGTTAGTACAACAACAAACATATGTGTCCAGTCACACAGGTGAAAACAATGAGGCCAAAGAAGGTAAAACAGTTTTATAATGAGAAGTAGCTACAGAAGTATAAAAAGGTTAAATCAATAATATTCAAATCAGACCAAATCCACTCAGACTCCTCACGGTGAAGTGAAACTAATGAAGTTTGATCTGAGGTGAAACAAAGTTGTAATGCAGCGGTTTGTCGGTTTCAGCTCGTTTGATTGAATTCACCAAGAAAATCAAAGACATCAGGATCACAGAGAAGAAGAAAGCCATCTTTGAGTGTGAGGTTTCTGAGCCCAACATCCAGGTGATGTGGATGAAGAACGGTCAGGAGTTGGACATGACTGAGGACAGGTATCTCTTCTGCCATTTCAGCCCGTTGGCCTGGTGTTAAAGAGTTAATGTTCACCTGAGTTTTGGCTTCCAGGTTCACTGTGACGGCAGAGAAGTATGTGCACCGTCTGATGATCCAAACGGTTCGTATGTCCGATGCCGGAGAGTACTCTGTCGTGGCTGGATCCAGTGTTTCCAAGGCCCATCTCATCGTCGAGGGTCGGGATATCCGGATCTCTGAACCCGTGGACCGGGAGGTCACGGTGAGTCCAGATTTAACTCCAAACAGTGACTGGAGGAGTTGGACAAAAGGTTTAAATGTCCTTCAGCAGAGACCAGTTAAGTCCAGACCTTCCGGAACCAGCTGTTCATCTGATCCATGTCTAACCAGAGTCCTTCTTATGATCTATGACTAGGTGTCAGAGATCTGCCATGAGATGTTTTATAATGTCACCAACCGTTATCTCATGACAGTTTACATTTAGAGCTGGTCTAAACCGGACTCTTACACTAATTTACGGACATCAACAGTCCTTATCTTTGGTTAACATCCCGGTTAAGTTTTCGTGTCCTCTGTCCAAGGTCCTGGAGAGACACAGAGCCACGTTGGAGTTTGAGGTGAACGAGGACGACGTGGAGGGTCGTTGGTTGAGGAACGGAGTGGAGATCCAGTTTTCAGCCGAGGAGAGGTTCAACTACGTCACCATCAGGAAAATCCACCGTCTCACCATCTCAGAGACGTACCGGAGCGACGCCGGAGAATACACCTTCATTGCTGGCAAAAACAGAAGCACCATGCACCTCAGAGTCAACCGTGAGTAGAGATGGTTTACAGGAAATATGACACCACGCAAAGAAACGACTAAAAAAACACAGTGAAATGACAACAAAAAAAACCCCCAAGAACTTGAAGAAAAATGTATCTAAACGGTGATGATTTTGCTGTTTAACCCTTTCATACACAGGGTTAATTAAGCTTCATGGAAAAATATAATATTTGCAATAACTACTCTAAAGTACAAAACAAAAATGACTATATGATGAATTAACCCTTTCATACATGTATTTTAACAATCTAGGTCCAGATGTTTTTCTTTACTTATGACAAAAACCTGGGAAAAATCCTTGGATGTTCAGCATGTTGGCCATTTTGGTTATGAGTAAAAAAAAAAAGAAAAGAAAAAGCACTTCCCCTTACTGTCCAATAGGTGTTAATGTATGGGCTAATGAACAAATGTCCAGTGTGTCGGCTGATATGGAACTAAAACAATCAAACCCATGAATATACAAGAGAACAGCTGTAGAATCAATGCTAGGTTTTTTCTTCTGCTCAAAACAAATGAATAGAAAGGAAAAAAGGAAAGAGTTAAAAAGTTTTCAGATAACGGGTAGAACCACTTCAGTGTAACATCAACACTACAATTACATTTAAGATAATACATTTGTGTTCTTTTTTTCTAAATAAATAAATAAATGTGTGTTGAAGAAAACAGTCGACTGTAAAATATAACTCTGAATAATCCAATTCAAAGTATGACCCCACTAATATTTCATGCATGAAAGAGTTGATTCTTCATGCCTTTGGGTTCTGTACGCTTCATCCGACCTTTTCCTTTCCATTTCTGTCCAGTGCCGGAGCCTCCTCAGATCCTGCGTCACATGGAGCCCCAGTCGGTGCAGTCCGGTAAACCCGCTCGCTTCTCGGTCCAGGTCAGCGGCGTTCCTCAGCCTCAGGTCTTCTGGTACAAAAACTCCCAGGCTCTGTCTCCGGGATTCAAGTGTAAGTTCCTCCACGACGGCAATGAGCACACGCTGCTGCTGATCGAAGTGTTCCCCGAAGACGCCGCCACTTATAACTGCGAGGCCAAGAATGACTATGGCGCTGCCACCAGCACCGCCACACTCAATGTGGAAGGTACATGAACCCCAGAGCGGTACGTTAATGACCAAACCCTTTCAGATCATTGGATTAAACCCTGCTGTGTTTGCCGTTCAGTGTCCGAGGTAGTTTCTCCGGACTCAGCTGCTCCTGTGGCACCTCCTGTTGTCATCTCACCCATCGTCAGCACCTCGGCCCGCGAAGGAGAACCAGCCCGGTTCCAGTGCAGGGTCCGCGGAGACGGTACGGCATTATAACTCTGGATCTTTCATGTTTTTACTTATTCCATCTTGTAACAAATAATTCTAAAACACAAAATCAATGGGATTTCCCTGGTTTTAGTTTGAACCATCAGACACTTCACTGAAAACGAACCATTTCATTCCTACTCTGACGTTCACGTTCTCTGTTGAAGTCTGTTATTCTACAGATCAAACACTTCCATTTATGTTTTTATTAGTGTTTTTGATCAGTCGTCAACATCAGTCCTCAAAAGCCAAATCATTTCATTTCCAGATGTGAAGATCAGCTGGTTCCACAAAGACAAGGAGATCAAGCAGTCGGACTTCTTCAGGATGTCGCAGTTCGATGACAGCTGTCAGCTGGAGATCTCCAGGGTTTACCCCGAGGACGAGGGCGAGTACACCTGCATGGCCATCAACAACGCCGGAACTGCATCGTGTTCTGCAAGCCTCACACTGGACGGTGAGTTGCGAAAACCTTGGAAATGCACCAACACCAACCGGATCAGGTTCAAGTGTTTGTCAAGATCATGACGTTGTCCAGTTCATTGGTGAAAAAACAATATCTGATAAATATGTCCATATATGGATATTAATTAGTACTGAGTTGATGTACAGATGATGAACAGAACAATTTGTTGATTAATAATAATAACGTAAAAAATACAGCATAAAGTTGTGATTTAAGTCTAAATTTAAACCAAATGGAATCAGAATGATCAAATATATATAAAGCAGATAATGTGTCACATAATGAAGTCATGATCTTGATTCTCTGGTTTCATTGTGTTAATGATGATTTTTTTTTACTAAAACTCATCCTGGTGAGCACATGTTCAGTGATTTAAAGATGAAACCCATAAATACATGTAGACTTAGTTAAAGTACAGGCAGTTTTTCAACCTAAACACTTAAATCAGCTGTTTATTCAACAACAGATTAGCCTTAAAATCGTAGTGTTTTATATTACTGAACTTTTTCTACATCGGTGCCATATCATGGAATATGAATCTCATGTGCAGTTCAAAGTTCATCTTCCTTTACGGTTGAAGCTGTGAATCCTTCAGACTGTGCTCACTGGGATGAAACAGTTCGGTAACAAACCGCCCATGAAATGAACGGACATGCTTCTTTTCAGGGCATAAACACTCAGTGGACGTTCAGGCTGAGTCCCAGTGGCGTATCTCCACCAGCCTCACCAGTGTAAAGAAGCCTGCCATTGGCCAAAAGCCTGTTTTCCTCCATCCAATCATGAGCTGTTCTGTGCCACACGGGGAGGTGGCCCGCTTCCATGCATGTGTGTCTGGTATGCCCAAGCCAGAAATCAGCTGGTTCCACAACCGGCAGCCCATCAAACCCACCAAGAACGTGGTGTTTCATTTTGATGAAGTGACGAACACAGCCACGCTGATCATAGTCGATGCTTTCTCTGAGCACGCGGGGCAGTACACCTGCAGGGCAGCCAATAACGCCGGAGAGGCTGCCTGCTCAGCAACGCTCACCATAACCAGAGAAGAAGAAGGTAACATCAGGATGCTCCTCCGGCTGCAGCCCGAGTCCCTCAAACACTTCCTGTTCCTGCAGATTCATTCATCAGCTTTTAAACTGGACCTCCAGGGGAAAGGCTGCGAGGGGTGAACCACAATCATCTAAATGTGCTGATCAACTGTCATATGAAAGGAATTAGATCTATTTGATCATCATCAAGTTCTCAAAGCTCCTTAAGTTCAGCGATGTGTCCACTTTCTGTTTGACATTAGCACTAAAATCATTTAGTTTCATCAAACCTGAAAAAAAATTGTGTAAAACAAACAATAGGAGCCTAAACTTTTAAACACGAGTAAGACTTAAATATAAAAACAAACAACCTCAACTTGCTGAGTATGTGTTCGCACTTCAGAACTAACTCAGACTTTGGTCCAAACAAGTCCAAGCAAAACTAGAACTAAATGAACCTTTAGTCCAGTAAAAGAATCAGGATCAGCACAAAGGGCAGATTGGGACACCCCTCGGGTTTTACTAACCTCACAGACTGTGTTCAGACAAAACCACCTTCTTGAGTCTTTGTGAGTTCTGTCCCATTCTCAACACCATCACCCCCTGTGGTCCTGGTTCTCCTATTGGAACAAAACCATCCTTTACCCTTTTCTTCATCCTCAGGAAAACTCGGAAAATGCATGAAAATAACTCGTCCCTCCATCTTCCAGGAAACCCAACCCTGTTCTGTGTTTCATTTTGTCTTCTGACTCTTTTCACCCTTTTCTTACCTGTGTTGATCTGAAACACAAACATTGAAGACCTGTTTGCTTTTCTTGGGGATCTTCTCACTTGAATGTTCTCAATATATACAGACGACACCTCATTTAATCCTCTGTTTTCTTTTTTGTCCACAGTGACCCGGGAGCAGATCGAAGCCAAGATTGAGCAAGAAGTCAAAGGTAAGATGTTGTCAGATTTTTTAATCGTTACACACCAAAAACACCGGTTTATTTCCACACGGGTTGATTAGTGGGAAAGGGACAGTTTAACCAGGTGTTGTAAAGTAGTCTGTCAGCAGGTAACTTTGATCCAAACCTTGGCTCGTTGAAGATATTTTATAAAAGGTGAAACTGTAAAGAAAGCGGACAATGTGTGGGTGCATGCAAGACAGAGTTGGACTAAGTTGAACTGCATCCACAGACTGCTTATAAAGTTTATAACTTTAACATTGTGTTGAACTGTCCCTTTAAATGACCTTTGAACTTTCACAGTTGCATGTCTTCGTCATGTGTCTTGACAGAAAACTGCTGTCGGTACTTCACAAGTTCTCTTGACAAAACTGTGCTGTTCCCTCCAGGAGAGATTTGCTTGTACCAGTTTTTGACACTTGCGGTTTGCATCCAAAAGTTCATTTCATTTTGGCATGAAGGTTCCTCTGATCTTTTCCCCTGAAAAGGTGCAGGATGAGTATCTTTTAAAGTTTCCAGATTGAAAAATCCTTTAAAAGATATGGAGGTTTACTGCATATGGAACTGTTACCTTCCTCCTGCAAAATATTTCCTAGCCTGGCTTGCAGATAGTGGGATGTGATTCCTGTGGTTTGCATTTTAAATAACACCAGTAAACTATATTAGTTCGAATAAACGCCTTCTCACCCAATTTACAGCTTCAATTGTTAAAGTTTGGGAAAGTTGGTTTTGGAGAGCTGTGCTTCTCATTGACACTTGTGCATCATTTATTTTCTAAGTTTAAGGATTAGAAAGGGCGTTTATTCCTCTGTCTGCAAGTCAGGTAAGGAATGTTCTAGCCACATAAATTATTTAAAAGCAAAACCAGTGAATGTTAGCCGCCCACCTTGGGAATATTATGCTCTTTTTAATAATAAAATTATGTTTTGAAGAAATTTCCACAGACGAAGGATCAAAACTTCCTGCAGGTTTCTAATAAAAAGAATCAAGTCTTGCGTTTATTCGAACAAATATGGTGAGTGAAATTATTTCCTTTGGCATTGTGACTCGCAGCATGCATTTAATATTTCCATTAATGATTCAAATCCTTTTCTCTCTTTTTTTACCCATGGAGCCTGTGTTATTCTGACAGTTGTCTCTCTGATTACAGAGCTGTTTTACCACGAAACCAAAGAGGGAAACCCACACAGCAGCACTGAACTCGCCAGCACCCGACAGCTGCGAGGAGCCTTCTCTGACACCGAGGACTTCCTTGATCACGGCCTGGTGTCGGCCAATCGCTGTTCCAGCAGAACCTCTTCCATTACCTCATGGACAGAGAACATGAAACCGTCTTTTACCCAAAAACTTAAGTTCCAATCGGTCGTTGAGGGAGACCCAGTTGAGTTAAAGTGTAAACTGGTTGCCTGCCCTCAACCAACTATCCTCTGGTTCCATAATAATAGACCCATTCGTAAAGAGCGCAGGCGTAGAATCTTTTCTGACAGCAGATTACACATGCACATTACCAGTTTAGTCATAGAGTGTGTCAAAGAGAAAGACTCAGGCAGTTACAAGGTAATGGCAATAAACACAGAGGGCTCTGCAGAGTCCACAGCATCACTTTTGGTTTCACTGAGGGAAGAGCAGTCCGCCAACTACCTGGGCTTTGCTAGACGATCCGCAAAAGCTCACGAAAGTGTAGACACGATGGCAGAGGAGAGGAAGGAGAGGAAGATTAGAGTGGACCTCCGGTGTGTAGGGTCTCCCTTTGACAAGATGTCCAAAGTCCACCAGGGAAGATCTCGATCTAAAAATGCTGTAATCCGTACTGTGTATTTCCGTTCAAGTACACCTACGAAAGAAAAACAGCCCGAAAAAGAGTCTAAATGTTTGGAAACTGCATCTGAGCGTGCCCCATCCCCTCCCCCAATGTTTGAAAGGCCTGAACGATTTAACGATAGATTCAGTGATATTTACTGTGACCGACGCACAGGTGCCAGATTCAGTGATAAGTTTAGTGATAGATGCAGTGATAGATACAGTGAGAGGTTCAGTGACACCGAGAGCCTTCACAATGAGGTAAGAACCAAACTTACGACCCTTCAAAAAGCTGTCAAACAAAGGAAGAGGTTTTCAATCTCAACCATGTCTTCGTCTGAGTTTGATTTAGAGTCAGTAGCCAGTGAGCCAAACTATGCAGATTATGTTGAGAGGCTCAGAGTTAAACCTGCGTCACTACAAGATGTTCCACATTTCAATCGACCTTTTGATTTGGGAGAGAGTCAGAAGGAAATTCCAGGTAAATCTGCCCACAGGGAATCCTCACAGCCTCGAGTAAGACATTCATTTGAACCTCAGTCAAGAACCAGGGCCATTCAGATCATGAAAGGAGAACTGCTTGATACAATGGTGCCTCAAACTGACCGAAAATCAGATGGAACCTATTCAGACACAATGAGTGATAATAGAGCAGAGAGGTTTGTTGAATCACGGGTAGATGCATTTAAAGAAAGCAGGGAAGGAGTTTCGGTCCACAAGGTAGAGGCTACAAAGATGGAAGTTCAGCTGGGTCAGTCAGAAGTCTTGTACTCTGAAACGTATCCAGAAACTACAACATACTCTGAAAGTAGGGAATCTGTTGTAACCCAAGAGTCAACTAGGTTGAAACTGGTTGCATCATCCAGGGGCGAATGGCAGCAAGGGAGTCTGATGTCAGAGGAGGAAACATTTCACCCTGAAACTGATTTGCCTCTTCCAGCAGGGACACCCTACATGGACCCTGAAGGTCATGTTTACACCCAACAGGAGATGGTGGAGAAAGGATTGACTGAGGTAACAACATCCTCTTCTTTCCATAAATCACCCAGAATGAAGGCAAGGGCAGAGGCTGCTACTGTGCCAGTACCTAAATCACCTAAAGTTAGAAGTGCAGTAGGAGAAACTGATGTCCTGCTGGCACACCAAGAATCACCCAGACTAAAATCCAGAACAGCAGAAGTGGAAGCCAGAGTCGAGGCCAGAATCAAGGAGTCACCTAGGCCAAGGCCACACAGAGCACATAAAGCCAACGTCCTGACAGAAACTTCTACTCCAGATGATAAAACAACGGAAGCAGGTGATAGATATGAGGAAGAATGTGAGGAGGAATCACTAAGGGCTCATTATGAGAAAAGCTTGGAAGTCGAACGAATGGAGTGTGAAGAAAAACTCTTGGCCCTTCGGATCAGGAAATGGCAGCAAGGTATGGTTATGTCAGACGAAGATACGTTTCACCCTGAAACTGATCTACCTTCCCCAGCAGAGACCCCGTACATGGAGCCGTACACTCAGCAGGAGATGGTTGAGAAAAGAGAAACTGATGTAATCCCTTCATCTGTTCATAAATCTCCCAGAATGAAGACAAGGGCAACAGATTCTGAAGTTCCTACTATAGTAGCACCTGAATCCACCAAAGTAAAAGGTGCAGTAGATGAAACTGAGGTCCTGCTGGGTCACCAGTCACCCAGAACATCAGCCAGAAGAGCAGAAGCTAAGACCAAAGAGTCCCTGAGGTCAAGGCCAATCAAAACCATCACAGGTGACCTCCCTGGTGAAACTGTGACAACAGGTGACATTGTAATAGAATCAGCTGATGCATATAGAGAACAGCATGCTGGGGAATCTTTGAGGGATCATTATGGAAAGAGTTTGGAAGCTGCACAGATGGAGTGTGAGGAGAAACTTCTGGCCCTGCGGATCAGAAAATGGCAGCATGGCATGGTTTTGTCAGAAGAGGATACATTCCACCCTGAAACTGATCTGCCTTTGCCAACAGAAACACCATATATGGAGCCTGAGGGTCACACCCAGGAGGAGATGGTGGAGAAAAAAGTAACTGAAGCCCTACCACCCTCTATCCATAAATCACCTAGAATGAGGACAAGGCCAGTTGATTCTGAGGCCACCACTATGTCAGCAACTAAGTCACCCAAACTAAAAGGTGCAGTGGGAAAAGATGAAGCCCTGCACAGCTCATTCAATAAATCACCTAGAATGAAAGTAAGAGCAGGAGACTTGGAAGCTGAACGATTGGTTAAACAGACACAGATATCTCCCAGAATAAAAGGTAGGGCATCTGAAATGGAAGTTGAATCAGTTGAATTGACCAGAACAAAAGTCAGACAGGAAAAGATGTTGTTTGAAAAGACAAAGGAAGAACGTGAGCTCCAGCTATCAAGAGAGAACATTTCTGAACTACAGCAAGAGACTGAACAGTTTGGCAGTGAAGAAGAGGCACTCACTCAGAGGATAATGAAATGGCAGCAGGATGTTCTTATGGAGCAACAACAAGCTGTGAAAGTGGAACCTGACAGTGTAAAGGGTTATGCACCATTCAAAGCAGAGACAACCACTGAGGTCAGAAGAAAAACAGCCAAAGAAAAGTTCCTGACAGATGAACCTGTTTCTGTTACTTTGCAAGATCAGCAAGATGAAAGCTACCAGCTACCAACGGAGGGCCGCGAGACCAGGCTGCAGAGGGATAGTGAATACTTTGTTAATGAGGAGGAAGCACTGGCTCAACGCATCCTGAAATGGCAACAAGATGTTGTCGAGCAAGAGGAAGTGACAGAACTAGAATCTGAGTGGGCTTTGGATGGTCAAGGCAAACAACCATTTGAGCCCCAGGTTCCACCATTTGACAGATCTGAACCCACCCATGCTCAACCTTCTCATCACCTTCCAACTTTGAAGAACACCTACATGCCAACAGTTGCAGGGAATCTTTCTCAGACTTATCCAACTCCTTATGGTCAAGAATCCCAACAAAAAGAGCCGTTTGATGGAACCTTAAAAGCACAGACATCTGTAAATCTTCAGCATACTCCTCTAGAGTCATCCTCCATTGCTGGTTTGTCATATCAAGTGGATGTTCCTTTTGAAAATGCTCCTGGTTTACAGTCTATTCCTGCCAAAGACAGAATGGGCCCTGAAGCTTCACCAGCTCAGATATCCTCTGCCACCCAACTTGAAGGACATGAACTTGCTTCTGGAGATCTAGGAAGAGAAGCACAGGGAACCAAGGAATATGCGATGATTATTGATAAATCCAGCACTCAGCGCTTCCAGTCAGAAGTCAGAGAAGAAGGAATGGGCAGCAGACAGGAGATGGGAACATCTAGAGACTTGGGACAAATGGTACAACAGAAAGATTCAGCAGGTGTTAGTGGCGAAAGAAGAAGTGTAGAGTCAGAAGAAGTGAAGACAAAGAATGTGGATTCACATTTGAAAGAAACAGAAGAGTCAAAGAGGATAAAAGAAGGGAGTGCAAAGCCACTTGGTTCCCTTCCAGTATGTGTGAAAGATATATCCTCAGTAAAAGTGAAAATTGGTGAGATGTCAGAGTTTTGTTGCCAGTTCCAGGGTGAACCTGTCCCCACAGTAACCTGGCTCAAAGATGGCCACCCCTTAGCCCACATTCCTGACTATGATATTGTCAGTAAATCAAACTATTCAAAGCTGACTGTGTTCTATCCAACAACAGACCATGAGGGGACATATGAATGCGTTCTGACCAATAAACATGGTAAATGCACTTGTAGTGCTACTCTTGAAATCTCGGATAAAAAAGTGGTGAGAACCTCTGAGGTGGTTGTCACAGAAGAACCAGACAAGTGTCAAGAAATACAGCAGGGCCATGTAGAAGATGAACCCAAGTCATACAAGGATACTGGAAAGGCCACGTTGAAGGTGCCTCAGATGGTGATTCACCAGCGCCATACCTCAGATGAATCTTTTTCTTCCTCTCCTGTAGAAATCAGAATTACTGCTGCCACTCCTATCCCTGAGCTGGCTGAAGAAAGAAGTGTAGAGAAACCTCCACCTGTTACAGAAACACCATCTGATGTACCAACAACAGATGATGCACAGATGCAACACCAATTTACTTTCTCTGGTGGGGCCCCTAATGTTGTCCGCGAGTTAGAAAACATCACCTGTTCTGAAGGTGACACTGCGGTTTTGGAGTGTGAATTCTCAGGTCACCCTATGCCAGAAGCTACTTGGTATTATGATGAAATTAGTCTCAATTTTGCAACTGAAAAATACAAGCTTGAGGTAGATGATAAAGTGTATAGACTGTACATAAACAGTTTTACATACTCTGATGCTGGAGTGTATAAATGTGTGGCTAGAAATAAGATCGGGGAGGTTGCCAGCATTGCTGATGTGTCATTTCAAGTTGCAGAGCCTGGTCAGTTCTCAGAGTTTGGTGACACCATGGGGGGCAATCAGAGAGTTACAAAACCTCATGATATTGAGACACCTGTAGTGTCTGATAAAGCTGCCATCGCTGATACTGATGAAGATATTGTTCAGATGGGGGATAAACCTGGAAGTTCAACAGAAGGCATAGCTGTGAAACCTTCAAAATCAAGACCTGCCATCTCCAGAGAGCCTCCTGTTCTATCTGGTTGTGGTTTGACAGCTTCTGCTGCTGTGATAAAAGTTTCTCAGATTAAACAAGCTTTCGAGTCTGACTCACCTACTGCATTAATGATGCCACCTTCTCCTGAGGAGCAAAGAAAACGAACATTTTTCCCTGAAGAGTTTATTCCAGAAGTGGTCATTCCCTTTGACAAGAAAGAACAGGTACCAGGAACTGAAGATGGTGAGCAAGGTGCTACTTTGCCAGAAACTCTTCCCCTGCATCCCAAGCCTATTTCCTTGGATGAGGAAAGTGAAATTTACAGGAAATCTGTTGAGGAAGGAGCACTTCAGACAGGAATCCACACTGGAGTCAAACAATTTGTTGAGGAAGTTTCAGAGTCTCCAGAGTTGGTCAGACCTAAACCACAGAGACCTGAAGGTATTTCTGAGCAAATAGAGACAGGAGAAGGTGAAGTGAGGGAGGAGGTTATACGAACATTTGAAAGAACCAGCAGCTTCATTCCCTTCCAGTCAGAGAAAAAACCCACTACCAAACCTTCAACATCTCCTACAGAAGAATCTAGTCAGCTGAAAACAATTTCTGAACATGTCAAACCTGAAAGAAAGAGTGTATCTGTAGCATCTTCCCTTGCTCGTAGTGAAGCTGTGGAAGTCCCAAGTTTTTCTGAGGATGATAGTGTTGCTCTTTTGACAGAAGTAGAAAAAGAGAACATAGTTGGAGAGATTAGAGAGGAACCTCCTTTACAGCGTGTCAGCAAAGAGGTAATCTCAATTCCAGAACCTTCTATGGACAGTGGTATTTTCCTCAGTATGCCAGACTCCCAGGCAGATGTGACAGAAGGGGTGGAAGGTGGTGTAGTTGAGCCTCATGCGGAACTCAAAGGTGAAGATGAAAGCACTGACATACTGGTGGAAGCAAAGCCTGAATCTCTCATTGTCAAAGCTACAACAGAAAGCAAGATTAAAGTGCCAGGTCCCTCAGAAACACAGAAACCAGATGTACCTGTACACAGCAGAGCTAGGTTGGAATGGGCTTCACCAACTGAAAGTGGAGCTGCAGCAGCAACTGTTGGGTCCATGGAGGAAGAGGAGGTCACTTTTGGAACTGTTTACGACTACTACAACCCTCCAACAGATTGGGGAAGACCACTGTCCCCTGAGTCTGAGATGTCTATTGAGATTGGCAGTACCATGAGCGAAGAGATACCTGAGGCAGCAGAGAGGTTCTACACCCCAGGCTCATCCACCGAGGTCTCACAGCCAATTGCAGAGTCTTTCCACACTCCCAAATCTTCAGTTCCCTTCCATACTCCAAGTTCTGATTCACCAGGTGGATTTACAACCCCCCAAGAGTTCCCCTTCTCCCCTGTTGAACATAAGAGACCCTCAACTGGAGACTCAACTGAGAAGTTTTTCTCACCAGTTCAGTTCCTGCCATCTCCTGCTGATGAAGGCATTGAAACTGAAGCTGAAATAAGTGTGGATGAGAGTCGATTCCTAAGTGGGAGAGGATCTCTAGGCTTGGGAACCCTTCAGGAGAAGGTACAAGGAATCCCTCCTGCCTTCCTCAAACCTCTCATTAAGAAACGAGTGTTTGAAAATGACACTCTGAAGTTTTATGCTGAAGTGTTTGGCCTCCCGTCTCCTGAAGTGAAATGGTTCTGTAACAAAACACAGCTGGTGGCCAGCGACAGAGTCCAAATGGAGAGGGATGGTGACAGCATTTCACTTATAATTCACAATGTCACTAAAGCCGACCAGGGGGAGTACATCTGTGAGGCTGTGAATTATGTTGGAGAGGCCAGAAGCGTTGCTTTAGTGGTTGTTGTGTCACAGGAAGTGCGATTCATGCCTGCCCCCCCAACTGTTACACACCAGCATGTAATGGAGTTTGATGTGGAAGAAGACGATTCTTCTCGTTCACCATCTCCTCAGGAAATTCTGCTTGAAGTTGAACTGGATGAAAATGAGGTGAAGGAGTTTGAAAAGCAGGTGAAAATCATTACCATTCCTGAGTACACGGCCGACAACAAGAGCATGATCATATCTTTGGATGTGCTACCGAGTATTTATGAGGAGGGGGCTGTGGACTTTGTGACTCAGGAACATGATGACTTGAAAATAGCTTTTGAAGTCACTGAAATGCCTCCACGTTTCATCAATCCCATCTGTGACATGGAAACTCCAGAAGGAACCACAGTCATGTTTGAATGTTCTCTAATGGGGATTCCATCACCCATTGTGTCTTGGTTCAAAGGTGACAAGAAAATTCCTCACAACAAGAAATTCCTCCATTCATCTGATGGAGACAACCATTTCCTGAAGATCTGTAAAGTCACCAACCAGGACAGTGGAATTTACACCTGTAGGGCAATTAATGTTGTAGGGGAGACGTTGTGCAGAGCCTCTCTGGTAGTGTTGAGTGGTAAGGCCTTCGCAGGTAAAACCAGAGGCAGGGAGTTGACAGCTGTATCTCTTGGTAGCGCTAAAGTCCAGCCTCAGAAGTTTGACTTAATGGTTGGAAACACATCATTTGATGGGGAACAGGTGTCGGAAATTGAGCTGGAGTTTGAGTTTGAGCAGGAAGCCGATGAGTCGCAGCGAGCTGTCAGGTTAGTGGCAAACACCGACAACGAGACAAGCGAACAGGGAGAGAAATATGTCAGCATTAACTTCGATGTGTTTGCTGAACCGGCGAAAGATGACAAGATCGAGTTTAAAGGGAAGTCGAGTGACATGTGCAGTTTCCAGTTCCAAGTCACAGAGACGGCGCCTAAATGCGTCATCCCGTTGACAAACGTTACAGCCGCTGCAGGGACGCCGGTCATCCTGCAGTGTTTAGTTAGCGGTAAACCGAATCCTACAGCAGAGTGGTTTAAAGATGGAGAATGCGTTACAGACAGCCGATGTATTATCCAGGAGAAAACGGCCGGCCATTTTAATCTGCTCATTACTAATGTGAACCAGGATGATGCTGGAGAATACAAGTGTGTAATCCAGAACACAGCCGGATGCATCGAAACCACGGCGCTGCTGAAGGTGTTCTAGGCCCAAACGTAATACAAGATGACAACTAAAAGTTTTAAAAAGGTTTAAAATAAGTTAGTCTTCAATTAGAATTTCACAAATTTCAGATACACAAACAATAAACTCTGTTCCGTAAATCCAATGGTATCTAACTGAAATAAATACCATGGACACACATCTTTACCCAAATCAAGTTGATAATTGGATATACTTTTTAACATTTACAGGCAGTTTGGACCTTGTAGCTATAAGAAATGGGAAACCTATTAACTCCTTTTGTAAGAATATTTTCACTTAATTAAACAAGTAATAAATGAAAAGGGACAAAAATAAGTAAAACCAGCTCTTTAATGAACTCGTATCATGAGAGAAATTCATTGTAAAAATCACTTTAATCTGTCTATTAGTGTTATTTGAAATTAATTTTTTTTAAAATGCAACCTGAAAAAGGATAAAAGCATCAAGAGTTTAATTGGAAATGCATATTTTAACAAAAGAGAATGAAATATAGGAGTAAAAGTGTGGCTGTAGTTTAATATATCATACATTGATCTGGTTTTATATTTAATCCTTGTTGTTAGAGCTGAGTCGTAGGTTTGGGTTGGTCGCACAAACAGAAACATGCATATTTTTTTAAGTATTACAATGGAAACCAAGCTGTTTATCAATACCCTGGAGGCTGCATCTGTAACTTTTTAAGCTTTGATGTGTAATTAATAGATTTTTAGGTCTTCATAAGTATGTAAATGTTGTTTTACATCATAAAATGCAAAATGAAGATGTGTAATAGTAGAACAGTCCGAGTTGTATTTGTGCATCCAGCCCATTGCTGCTGCTTTAGTGTAAAAACAGTCATGTTTGTCAGTGATACAAAAGTCTTCTGGAAAGTTTTTATTTATTTATTTAAGTTGTGTTTTACTTTACATGTTGGTGTGTGTCTTCTGTAGATGGTAACAAATGTGAGAGTGTGGTTTCTTTTGTTTTAACTTTAGACAATAATTATCAGTCACTGCCTCATTCGTTTTATCCGAAAAAAAAAAGGACGCCTAATATGAAAGGAAATGTTTGTACGACGGAAAATAAGAGTTAGTAGGAATATTAGGAATGTGTGACGCAAACGCCTGCTAAACACAAATACATATCATTGTCATCATCTTAGTTGTTCTTTGTTAGATTAATTACTTTAAATGATCGTGTGAAGCCACAAAGCTAAAGAGAAGAGTTTGATGAGCAGTTTTTAAATGTGAAAATTGAATAAATTCACGTAACATCAATGCTACAACTACAACTGAAGAAACTAAATTATGTGATTAGATTTAATATTACTATTATTTTTGTCAGTCAACATGATTACAGGTAGTCCTCGGGTTACGGATGAGTTCCGTTCCTACGCTGTTGACATAACCTGAATTTCCGCGTAAGTCAGAATTAACCCTTTAGTACCCCTAAATTCCCCCAAATCTCTAAATAACTATCCAAATACATGTATTATACTTCATATTAATAAAGTAAAATAAAAATTAAGATACTGTACTTACTGTATGTACAGTATACAGTACTTATGCAATGGTGGACAAAATTACAGTGTCATACAGTAATAGTGGACGAGACTCCTGTGTCTGAAAGTCGAAATAATGTAAATCGGGTATGCTGTAACACGAGGACTACCTGTATATGTATTTGAAATTGCGTTAGTAATTAAATAGATATAAAATCTATACAATTATTTGTAATGTCATCTAATTTGTTGAACAAAACTGGAAAATGTTTTAATCCAACTCTGCAGTGTTTGAGGTAAATCCACTTGGCTTTATACAAATTCATTACATGTTTACACTTTTCTTTAGTTTTGATCAGTCGAAAATGCCCACAGTCTAATTATCCATCCTTGAACTAGTGAAAAGTGAACTACCTTAAGAATATATTGTCACAATGCTTACTTGAAATTATTCAGTTTATTGTTGTTGGTGTGTTGAAGGTGTTTTGGATTTTGTGTGGTTTTGTGTTGAATGATGATTTAATGGTTTGACAACATGCTGGTGTTTCAGAGTAAAAGTTGAATAGGTGGCTTTAAAAACGATAACACTGTGAAACTTTTTTTCATTTTAAGTGTTCTTGTACATATGTGTAATTTTAGGGTGTAGTGTTTACCAAAAAAAAAAAAAAAAAAAGCCCAATAAACATCTGGCACTGAGATGGAAAGTCATGGTTTATTTGTACAGACGTCATGTTGTTTGTCTCAGTTTATAATAAAATGTTTAATGTAGTAAAAGTTATTTTGTTTTGTCAAGTGTTTTTGACTAAATAAAGGTTTCTGACTGGAAAATTAAAACAACTAAAACTAAGACTAATTAAAATGATCATTATTTTCATTAAAAAAACAAACAAACATAATGTTAATGGTAAGTGTTGTTTTAATGTAACTCACCATACTTCTCAAACCAATTTTAACCAATTTATGTAACAAAATATTTTTGAAATGATCTTGTTCATAAGAAGAAAACAACAGAAACTGTGGATTTCTTATAGACACGGTCTTTAATAAAGGTCAGGAGTTGATGTGAATAAATAAAGGCTAGTGTCTGTCCTAATAACTCAGTGTTTACTTCTCATTTAATTTAATTAACTGAACAATATAAGGTTTCTATTTTCAACACTTCATGTTGATCTAAGATGAACTAAGTCTGAAAAATGGAATTTGTAGAAACTCAGAAGCACCATAGCAAAGCAAAGTAAAACAATTACTACACATTTATCTTTGGAAATTATTAATTTAGGCCAAAGTCTAATGCAAACCTTGTTCTAATAACAGCCTGGAAACTCCTGCAGCTCAGAGAAATAAAGGCATGGATAATTATGTGAGGAAATAAAAGAAATAGCTATGAAATAGAGAAAAGTTTCAACTACAGTCTAAAGGAATGTGTAAAATATATTTGCTTCATTATGTTTTTGTTTTTTTTTTGTTTTTTTATAAATTACTTGACTTGTACTGAAAGGTATATAAATATAGTATATAGTAAATAAATACAGATTTTTTTCAGTATCAACCATTGGCCTTAGGTTTTTTATAATTTAATATACAATGCTGCATAAAAATCTTAATTTTCTGAGTGTTTCGATCATATTTTACGGTCAATGTGCTCTAAAAATAAATAAATGAATAAATTGGCTTTAAATATCAGCCTTAAAATTCACCTGTAAATATCTGCCATTGGCTCACCAAATTTTTAAATACTGTCATCGGCATCGGAAAAACCCATATTAGTCGACCTCTAATTATCTGTGGTGAAGAACAAGTTCAAGATGCATTATAGGCATTAAAAAAACTCAATTCAGGAACCATTTTCAGTAACAAAAATAAGATTGAAAACATCCTGTCAGTATAAATGGATTTTTCTTATTACCAATAGATTGATTGTTCTCTGATTTTGTGTCACGGACATTGTTACCAGTGTTGCTCAATGTTTCCTCACAGAGCGTAGCACCACCGTCACCACTGTGGAAGAGGAAACCTACTACACTGGTGTCCAGTTACCTCAGAAAACAAAAACACTTGAACTCAAGCCAGAGTCCAAACGCTACTCTTCCACTTTAGAGAAGAAAAAAGAAAAGCCAGTTTTCCTCAGTCAGCTTTCACCAGCCGCTGTTGCCTCTGGGGAAACTGCCAGGTTCACGGTTAAAGTGTCCGGTGTCCCAAAACCCACTGTTCAGTGGTCACATAATGGAAAAGTGATTAAGAGCTCCTCTGTTTATAAGCTGATCGAAGAAAAGGAAGAGTACACTTTGGTGATCACCAAGGTGACAACAGAGTACGAGGGCGAGTATTCTTGTACTGCCACCAACAGGTTCGGTCAGACCACCTGCACCACCTACCTCGAGGTGAAAAAGCCAGATGTTAGTCAAGCAGAGAAATGGGTGGAAAAAATGTTTAAAATCACAGGTCAACCTCCAACATTCAGGGTCCAGATCCAACCGATCAGGTGCTCAGAAGGAGGGGAAGTATCATTTAACTACAAAGCCAGTGGTGATCCCATGCCAGACATAAAATGGTTCAAGGGAGCATTTCAGATCCAGCCCAGTAGGAACTGTATCATCTTAAGCAATCCAGATGGATCTGGATCCATTAGCATTAAAAATATCAAACAGGAAGACAGTGGTTTGTACACATGTAAAGCCTCTAATCAGTTTGGAGAGGCATCTTGTAGTGCTGAACTTGTCGTGTTCAAAGACTCAGTTACTGTTTCCAGAGAACAGGTCACAGTGGTTCAGAAGAAGGGCTATAAGGTGGCCATGACAGAGCAGGCAACAGAGTCACGATTATACCAGGTCAGTTTGCCGGGTCAGGACCGGTCCGACCAGATGGTTTATACTATCGGCACAGAGGACCGTCAGATAATTCCCAGTGAACAGGTCAGTTCCCTAAGAGAACTTGACATCTCTGCTGCCACCATCCATCGTGAGCAGCTGACCCACCAGGCAGCAGTTCTTCAGGCTCATGAGATAGAGGAGAGGGTTTCTGTTGTTCCTACCCACCCACCCCAGGTCTCCGCTGTTCCTGCAAAACAGCTCCACATGGCAGCCTTTACGTCCTCTATTGAGGAAAGTCAGGACTTTACAGAGCAGCACTGTGATCGCATTCAGAGCCCAGAGGTTATTGAGCTCCGTGCAGCACGAGAAAAGAAGTCAAAGGTGATGTCGGCTGTAGCACAGGAGCTTACCCCTCTGTCTACTGTTAGCACAGAGCTCTTAGCTGACAAAAGAGCTGCTTCTCTTAAGCCCAAATCTGAACCAAAACTTCTGGTCAGCGGGCATCAAGTTGAGTCACAGCTGTCAATACTTAAAGAGCAGTCTCATGAAATCTCCAAAGCACAGGAAGAGAAAGGTTACAGAGTTAAGGAAGGTGTAAAGATCTTGTACTCAGCCCAATCTGCTGAGAAACAAGTGCTTGAAGAAGGGCACACTAGTGAGGTACTATCAGCAGAGTCTGCTCTTAAATCTTCTGCTGGTAAAGAACAGCACCGACCAGTACTGGCCTCAGTCAGTGAGTCCAAACACACTCTGTGTAAGGAGTCTAAGTTCTCCATTGAGAGGTCTCCGGAGGAGACAGCCCATCTCTGCAAGGATAAAGTGTTAAAAGTAGCTACATCTGCTGAAGAAAAGCAAATAATGCAGGCTGAGCCGACACAGCAGCTGCCGAGTCTGGACAGTGCCATGTCAATTAAGTCCCAGGTGGAAGGAGAACAACTGTTGCATCTGCAAGTTATAACAGATCAGGACCTCCTTCCATCTGAGAAGACTTTTACCTGTGAGAAGCCACCAGCACAGCAGGCTAGCACAAAAAAGAGTCCGACTCTGCTTCACACTGTTAGCCAGGATGAGCAGAGGACAGTAGTTTGTGAGGACACAGTAGAGTTTGAGACTAAAGCCAGCACCATGTCTGTAGAACCTCAGAAAGAGGCTCCTACACCGCTGCATCTCCAGTCTACACAACCTGTGGAGGCGCTACAAAAAGAAGGATTTCTCATAATTGAGAAGCCTGAGCAGCAGGTGGCAGCCCAAAAACAAGAAAGGGCTAGGAGTCATGCAGCTATTTCTGAGGAAAAAAGGGAGCTCACTGCAGATTATCACAGTGAGTTAGATGTTTCTGTGACTGGAATTCAGTCTCAACTTCGAACTGAACCTCGGCCTCAGAACATCCTCCAGCTTGCCTTCCAACCCATGCAGCTGCCAAAGGAGATGCCAGTTACTACTGATGTCAAACAGCAGCGCGCTTTGGTGCAGAAGGAGGATCGTTGGAATGTGATGCATGTTACCAGTGTAGCAGATAGTCAAGCTTTAGAGGAGGGTCACACTGAGAGTCTGACTGCTGTTGATAAATTCACCTGTCAGGCAGCTTTAGAGCCCAAAATCCCTACCGAACCAGTCCAAATTGAGGAGAAAGAGATCTCCACTGAGAGTAGTGTCCTCCTGGAGGCAGCTGAGCAGGATTTTGCTGTTCAGATTCAGGAGGGCCAGTCAGTAAGGCAGTCAATAGTCATGGATGAGAAACGAGTGCTGACTGGTGAGCTCTCTCAGGAGGTTATCAAGTCTGAGTCAACTAAAGTCTCTGTCACCACTCAACCAAAGCTCTCATTTATGGCATCAGAATCAAAAGACACTGCTGCGCTTCCTAAAGAGATGACATTTGTGGTTCAGGTTCCTAAACCATCCAGTCTGAATGTCAGACGTCAGCTAAGAGATGCTCTTCAGTCGGCTGTTGCCAGTGACCAGCCTGTGTTACTGGCTGATGTTGTTGGAAAGTTGCACGCTGTTGAAGTTCAAGAGGTCAAGGTTCAACGAGAGCCAAGACGATCTCTGTTTACATACCTAATCACAACTACTGGCTCCCCAATGGAGATCACTCTTGCTTTTGAAGGGAAATACCCTCAAACAGCTGATCTTAGGACTGAACTCCAGGCAGCTTTCCACTCCATTGTGTACCAAGAATCCCATGTTCTTACTTCTGCCCAGCCTGGTACAATGCAGTTGGACAAACCTCAAAGGGCACAGGTAACCTCAGCTCGTTCCAAAGAAATGTTATCCACTATGGTAGAGACCGTTAGTGTAGCTGAGACCGCAGCAGACTTTACTAGTGTTAAATCTCAAGCTGCTGCACTCAAAACTGAGTCTAAAATGGCAGTTGAATGTGTTGCAACTGAACGACAGGCTGTGGTACAAGAATCTAAGATGGCAAAGATGGAGCAAACTATCTCGTCACAGGTTAAAATTTCCACTGAGGCTCACATGTCTTTTGAACAGTCAGTTCAAGTGTCAAAACAAGAGGTCAGATCTGTAAAAGTGAAAAGCAAAGAGAAAGATGTAGGGGCAGCTATTATGACCACTGCTTTGACGCCCACACCTGCTGCCATTGAAGAGGTGGTGGACGTCAGCATCCAGAAGGAGGTTTTCAAAGAGGAGGTCACAGTTTCAAGGCCAGAACAGAGAGAACACCCGGTATTAGTCACTTCCCTTGAAGACTTATCCATTGAAGAGGACAGTACAGTGACCTTTAGCACCACTTTTAAATACGTCTCAAAGGTAAACTGGTTTTTCAATGGGCAATTGGTGAAATCTGGCAAAGAGTTCAAGTGTTCCAAAGACCAAGACACATACACATTGGTTATCAACAAAGTTGTCAAGGAGAGGCATCAAGGAGAGTATGTCTGTGAGGCTGAGAATGAAGTCGGCAAGATCACAACATCCTCAACGCTCACTGTGGTCTCCAGAGGTTTGATACTAGGAACATTCAATGTATCACATCATTCATTCATCCATTTTCACAAAGAACAACTAATGATTCACAGAGACTTGTTCACATTCTTCTCACTTTGGTCTCATGAGCACCATTAAATGGGCACTGGGTGGTGGTACTAACTCATCATCTGTTCCAAATCATTGTATGGTCAACACCTGCCTAAAGACCAGAACTGTCACAGTGATGCACGTCTGCTTAATGTTTCTCAACATTAAGCATCGTATTGCAATAGTTGTGATGATCCTGGTCTTTAGACATCTTTCACAGTCTTGTCATGTCATCAGCTGTGTTTCCAAGTAGTTCCCAGGTGGATGTTAGAGAAACATTTGAAATGTCACTAAAAGAAAAAGACATAAAAAGCTTAGCACCATCAGAAAGTTTCATTTATTAATTTAACCTGATCTATTTTCATTTCTCACATAATTGGAGTTTTTCCCTCAGCTCATAATGCCACCCAACTAAACTCATTTCACTGATTTCTTTTTCTTTTCTTTTGAACCAGTTGGTTCAGTTACAGTTGGCAATTGGTTTTCTGGAATTATCACCAAACATCAACCTTTTCTAATATGACACTTTAAAATACTGATAAACCTCCATAATGGAAACATAGCTAGTGACATCATTTTCCTTCTCCTTCAAACCCATAGTTTGTCACATCTGCATGCTTTCAGTCTTCAACTTGACATAAACCTTTTCTCCTCCTTTCAGCCTGAACTTGTGCCTCATGAAACCCATGTTCATAATCATCTCTCTCAATACATGGGGCTTGTGTTCCTATTTTTCTCCTCCACAGTCACTCCTGCTTTGCCTCCCATTGTACATACCTCCATTCCTGTTCCTGATTTGTTTGTTTCTTTTACAAGTTCTTTGTGATCTCCTACTGACTTTTCCTATTTTGATGTCTGTGTCTCAGTGCCACCGATGTTTAGGAAGAAAATCTCATCTATGGAGATAAACGTCGGAGGCCACGCCAAGTTTGAATGCGAGATTGAGGATGCTCCAAGCGTCTCCTTCAAATGGTACAAGTCTGGAGTTGAGATCCGACAGAGCGAGAAGTACCGGATCCTGAGCCGCCACACCAGCTCAATTCTGGAGCTTCTGAACCCAGTGAAGGCTGACAGCGGTGAATACAGCTGCAAAGCATCCAACCAGCACGGCTCTGACGACTGCGCCGCCAAACTCGTGGTCACTGGTAAGATCCCAGTGGGAACATTCATCATCATCTTCATGTGTGTGTGTCTGTGAGAGAGAGAGAATTATATACGTATTTGCACTGTTTCACCATGATTCACTATAATGCAATGGAAGTAATTTGTTCATGAGCTGGATCTGGTGTCACCATTGGCAAATATAATGTGGATTATATGTGTAAGATGACATCAAGTTAATTTTTGATGTGCTATTTTTCCACTTTTTTTGTTCAAAATTCATTGAACTTTTTTGTTTTACTTGCTCTCCATAGAAATGTACCCGCCGGTATTTGTATCAAAACCAGACCCAATGACTTTATATGTGGGCAAACAAGCGACCTTCCAGTGCTCACTCACTGGGACTGTACCCATGGAGGTTGTCTGGCACAAGGACAACATAGCCATCTCTTCTGAGGGGAATTATGTCATGAAATATGAAAAGAACAAGTATTCCCTTCTTATTAAAAGTCTTGAGCTGACTGACCAGGGGGTGTACCTGTGCAAGGCCTCCAACAATGTCGGCACGGCTACTTTTACCACAGAGCTCAAAGTTATCAACAAGCCCAGCTTCATTAAGAGTTTTGAGGCGGTGTCGGTCGCTGTCAATGACCCGCTGAGGCTGGAGTGCCAGGTGGATGAGGACACTGGTGTGACTGTCACCTGGACCAGGGATGGCAAAAAAGTCCACCAGAGCATGGAGTGTAAGCTGTCCTTTGAGGACAAGGTGGCTGTTCTTGAGATACCCAAGTCTAAACTGAAGGACTCTGGGAAATATGTGTGCACAGCCATAAATGAGGCTGGGAGCTCAACGTGTGAGGCTGTGGTAACAGTTCAAGGTAAGATCTTAAAGGTGATCTTTCCAGTAGGTTTGATCAAATCTCTTGACATAGGATGGTAGACTATTGACTGTTTTCAGACAACGCACGCTGATGCTAACCCTATGCACTGCTACCTTCTTGCTTTTTGTTGTGCCTTTTATTTATGCTCTTTGTCATGGTTTCTAGTCCTGTTTCAATATCTTTTTGACCTAACACATCTTTCAGAGCCTCCTACTTTCACCAAAAAACTGGAACCAAAGATTACATGGAAACAAGGCATAGCTGCACGTTTACAGTGCTCTGTAAAGGGATCGCCTGAACTTCGCATCCAGTGGTTCTGGAATGAAAGAGAACTTGGCGATGGAGACAAATATAAAATATCTTTCAAGGCTGGAGTTGCTACTTTAGAAATCATGAACCTTGTGGTAATAGACAGTGGAAGCTACACCTGCGAGGTGTCAAATAATGCCGGCAATGAGAGCTGCAACACCCTTATATCCGTTAAAGGTTTGTTAGATCTTGCTTTTACTGTTCTCCTGTTTAACTGACAAGGCTGTGATATTAACTTCATTTACATTGTCATTACCCAGAGCCACCGTCCATTAGAAAAGAGCTGCAGACAATAGAAGCTGTGAAGGGAACGGCAGCTCAAATGGAATGTGAAATCACAGGAACTGCTCCTTTTGAAATCAGTTGGCTAAAAAATAAGAAGCCCATTAGCAGCAATCAGAAGTACACAATCATCTCTCAAGAATCCTTGTCCAGGCTGGAGATCCAGACCTTTGACAGTGCAGATGTGGGAGATTATCAGTGTGTTGTGTCTAATGATGTGGGGAAGGTCGTGACTAAGGCGTTAGCCAAACTTAAAGGTTGGTGAAAAACTTGCAATAATGTACAGCTACAAAACATAAAGAAAAAATGAAGGACCAGTGGTTTTAGTATTTATAGATTAATATTTGAGTGAGATGGAAAAATTCTTCCAGATTCCTAATTAAAATCAAGAGCCTCGAATTCCCTATGAAAACCTGTTTTTATTCAGTAAAACGCATAAGGATAAACAATAAAATTAAGTTTTCTTGGTATCAGTTTACGTTAAAGTGTATTTACAGAATTATATAATCTAGTAAATTATGGAATTCAGACCCATTTGAATTCTCAGTCATTTTTGACCCTGAAAAAAAATTACATTTCATTTTTGTATTTTGTCTTTAAAATGTAAATTTGGAAGAATCTGGGCTTTGTTTGATGGACTGTGATCATTAATTTACCTGGGTTTTCTGGTCTCTTCATTTTTTCCTGAGCTGTATATTTGTAGATTTAACTTTATTCTTAAGTTAGTTTTTAACTCATTATATTTTTCATAGAACCCCCGACTTTCACGAAGAGAGTCGAGAGTTTGACAGCAGTGTTGGGAAACACACTTAAACTTCAGGGAACTGTGAAAGGCTCTCCTCCCATTAGCATTAAATGGATGAAAGACTCAGAACTCCTGAGAGATGACGACCCAAACATCAACATGGTGTTTGAGAACAACGTAGCAAGTTTGTCCATAACAACCGTGGCCATCAGCCATGGCGGCAAGTATCTTTGCCAAGCTGAAAACGAGGCTGGACAACAGAAATGTGAAGCTACTTTGACTGTACAAGGTCAGGACCCATTGTATCTTGTGTCCATTTTAGCTCCAGGTTCTTGTCTTTAAATCTAACGGGTCTATTTTATCCCAGAACCGGCCCGAGTCCTAGAACCTGCCGAGTCCATCAGTGTGACTGCAGGCGATTCGGCCACGTTGGAGTGTACGATCTCTGGAAGCCCGGAGCTTAAAGTAAAATGGTTTAAAGACGGGAAGGAGATGATCAGTGGCCGTAAATATAAAATGAGTCTGAAGGACAATGTGGCCACCTTGAAGATCCTCACGGCAGAACGAGCAGATACGTCTGAGTACAAGATGGAGGTGTCCAACAAAGTCGGCAAAGACCAGTGCACATGCTCAATTACAGTCTTAGGTCAGCGTCACATCTGCTGCTTCATAACATCTGAAAATACTGATGAGTAAATGATGAAAACCAACTGATACATTAAAAACGCACATCTGTTAACCATTTAATATCAAACAGTAGAAAAATATGTATTTTAATTAGCTTCTTGTCTTTTTTATATTGTTTTGGGGTTTTTGTTTTTGTCTTGACAGGACCTCATCATTTTTTTGGCCATAAACTTAATAAACTTACTAGTATTATTATAGTATTTAAAGTTATTGATATGTAATTCTATTATTGACAATGAAAGATAACAAATTCTTTTATTTTATTTTTATTCATCAAGCACAAACACCCTTCAGACAAATGAGATCAGGTTTTAAATACTTTAAGTGATTAAGCAGTAAAATACTATAATACTGTTCAACACAACTCCATGAAGGGCAGTCTTGAGTAAAAAAAACAAAAAAACAACCCACTTTACATCAGTTATTATCTGAGCTTCTCTAACTTATAAAGATATAATCAATCTTAAATAAATAAACCATAATACATACAATTCATCTGTTAAGTAGAGCATTATATTAGAGAGTTTCTAGATTCTGTCCTTAAAAACCTAAAATAAACAAATGGATGTTCCTTGTATCAGTATTCTAGTCTAAGCTGAGCTGAGAAAACAAACTGACACAGTGGATTTCTGTAGAACAACGTACTTAAACTAAGTGGTAGAAGTGGCTCTATTGTTGTCCAGGATAAAAAAAGACTCCATTAAACAGTCGAGCAGAGCATTAAGGGGTGAAAACGTTCACAATAAAACAAACACTGTCTTTTACCATTTGGGACATACATCAAACATAATCTTTAAAACAAACTTAATGTAATTTGGTGTTTGATTCGCCTCCATGTCAAACTGTGATAATGCATGAGATGTTTTCTTTTCAACAACCAGATCGGATAATGCCTCCAACTTTCACCAAGTCTCTGAAAAGAGTTGATGGAAACGTCGGTAGTGACGTCTCCATGGATTGTAAAGTTTCTGGTTCTCAGCCCATGACCATAAACTGGTTCAAAGATGACAAGGAAATTGTGGCTGGAGCCAAATTTCAGCCTGAATTCATGGAAAGCTCTGCCACGCTGAGAATTGTTGGCCTGGAGAAGGCGGATTCTGGAGTTTACAAATGCAGAGCCACCAATTCAGCTGGATTCAAAGACACCAGTGGCACACTTTATGTCAAAGGTTGTGAATGCTTGGCTCATGTTGTGCTTCTGTTTATCTCCAATCCTTTACTTTTTCTTTAATGCTAATTGAAATGTTGTCTTGTTGATGGCCTCCAGAGCCCCCATTGTTCACAGTGAAACCACAAAACCAGGATGTTATTCCAGGAACCACAGTGTCCTTCAGAGCAGCCTTCACTGGGACTGCTCCTCTGGCTGTTAAATGGTTCAGAGAGGAAAAAGAGATTGTAACTGGAAGCACATGTTTCATTAAGAAAGATGCCTCTTCTAGCTCTTTGGAGCTACACTCTGTCAAACCCAGTGATTCCGCTAAATACACATGCCAAGTTTCCAACGATGCTGGGAAGGTGGATTGCACCACAGTCCTCTTTGTCAAAGGTGCCGTCGTCCGTTTCTGCATGAACTCGTCTTGTCCTTCAGTATCAGTTTGTCCTTTGATACTAACTCCATGTCTTCTGTCTTAATAACCTCTTCTCTCAGAGCCTCCGGTGTTTGTTCGGAAACTGGAGGCAACCAAACTTGTGACCAGCAGTGACTCAGCCCGACTGGAATGCAAAGTGGCAGGCAGCCCCATCATCACTTTTAAATGGTTCAAAGACATGACGGAGATCAGCTCCAGCTCCAAATACACCATCAGAGAGTCCGACTTAGTGGCGTCTTTGGAGGTCATGAACTGTAAAGTCGAGGATAGTGGAGATTATGTGTGTGTGGCTTCAAGTGAGGCCGGTACTGACCGATGCAGCAGCACAGTCACAGTTAAAGGTTGGTTTGGTCACGGTCGTGGACCTTCTACTGGAGTCCAAGCACTAACAGAAGTTTATTATTCACTGCAAAATGTTGGTGCTAGAATGAACCTGAAAATGTTTTGTGGTAGAACTCATAGTGGTAAACATGTAGACATTCATTCAGTGGAAGCTCAGAGTGAGAAATTATTCTTTTACATGTTGGACTTGGTGCTCAGTCTTTGGTTTAGTGGTTTCGTTGGATAGTTTTTGGTGTCATTTATGGATAAAGTTGGCATTAGAAATGTAAAATATTTTATTGAACCAAACCTCAAATTGTCATACTTTATGTAATCCTCATATCTACATTTGCTCATACAGGCCACACCCACTGCTCTCTCTGATTGGGTAAAAGTATTGGTTCCGTGATGGATTTTTCCACTTATGCTCTTTAAGAAATTGCTAAAAATGTTTTCATCCTTGAACGTTGGTCTTGTTGTCATTGTGACCCTGGGTCTGATTGGCTGTTGGTGCTTGGACTCTCATATTTATTTCAGTTGTAGCCTGTTTTTGTGTTTTGACCTTGTTAACTCTTTAATGTCCTTCCTGTAGAGCCTCCAGTGTTTGTTCGTAGGTTGGAGCCCAAAGATGTGGTGAAAGGTTCTGAGGTGATGCTGGAGGGTCAAGTTTGTGGTTCGGAGCCATTCACAGTGTCGTTTTATAAAAACACAAAGCTGATTAGAAACGATAAGAGACACAGAATCACGGTTAAAGATGACCTCGTAGCTCTGCAGATTCTGGCTGTGGAGGCGGGAGATGTGGGCTCGTACCAGTGTACGGTTGAGAACGAGGTGGGCAGGGACTCCTGCGACTGTCAAATAACGCTAAAAGGTTTGTTCAGAAAGTGTCGACTCATCTGTAAATACAAGATCTGTAATTATTCAAAGGCAGCATCTTCTTCCCTCTGCTCAGTTCCTTTTTGTCTAAAACCAGGGTGCTTGCGCAGGTCTTGAAAGTCTTAAAAAGTATGGAATTTTGAAACACTGTTTTCCAGACCTTGAAAAGTCTGGAATTTTGTGTTAAAATCAAATGGTCAAATTTTAGAGTATACTCAAAGGCAAATCTTGCAAGATACGAAAAACACCAGGAAAGCATATAAAAAAACTTGATATAATTCTGCTAACTGATTGGAACTGGAATGATTCTATTGAAACTTGTTGATTTTCATATGTTTTGAAAACATTTCTGCCAGTAAAACATAATTTTCGTTCATACATTTATCAAAATTGACTTTTCTACTACACATAAGTGGTACAATCTCAACCAAAAAAAGTAGGTATGCAAGTATAAAAGTACATAAAGTCAAAATTGCAGTATTAAACAATGTTTAGT
Source organism: Maxillicosta whitleyi (assembly GCA_029822895.1). Lineage (NCBI taxonomy): Eukaryota > Metazoa > Chordata > Actinopteri > Perciformes > Neosebastidae > Maxillicosta > Maxillicosta whitleyi. The sequence continues at coordinate 18,921,624 of JAPSES010000104.1, read as the reverse complement.
GTGGAAGTGTGGAATTTTTATGTGGATAAAGAGTAAGCACCCTGTAAAACATTTAGCATTTCATTCCATCAACATGAAATTCAACAGGTGTTTTTCTTTCATAGCAATTTAACAAACTTACACACCATGACATCAAATCTAATATTGTCTGATTCTATTCTTTGCTCTGATCTGACCCCGCTCACATCTCTGATTATTTCTAGTTTTTAGTCTCTAATCAGTGACTGAGTTTGTGGAATGAAGTCTGACTTTGCGATGTTAATGTTTAGTCGAGACGCTAACATCAGGATAATGTTTCCCTTTAGAGCCGCCATCATTCGTGCACAAACTGGAGAACATAAGCTCGTTGGTGGGCAGTGAGGTGTCCCTGCAGTGCATTCTGAAAGGCACCGAGCCCATCACTGTGACCTGGCTCAAAGACAACCATGAGCTTAAAGAGGCCGAAAACATTCAGATCACATATGAGAACAACAAGGCTCTGCTGCACATCACAAACCTGCAGAGCAAACATGGAGGCAAATACTCGTGTCAGGCTCAGAACCCGGCTGGGAGTCAGATCTGCTCCGCTGTGTTGACGGTCAAAGGTTCGTTTAGATACTCAACAAGTCATTGGACAACACAACTATGTCTGGAGTCCTTTAATCTGTCTTTAAGTCAGTCCCATTTGAGCTGCCAGACCAGTCTCTGTTGCACCAGTTCTATGTGAAGGTTCTGTCTTTACCGGGGGTTCGTCCAGTTCATAGGATGTCATCTCTTGGAATAATCTCAGCAATGGGAGATTATTTCAGCCTCTTTATGTCGGCCAGTTTCCCTGCTTCTGAGCTGTAGCTGCACTGAAAATATACAGGTAGTCCTCAGGTTACAAACGAGTTCCGTTCCTAAGATGGCGACGTAACCTGAATTTTGATGTAAATTAACCCTTTAGTACCCCTAAATCCCCTCTAAATCTCTAAATAACTATCCAAATGTTATCTTCGTTTCTTCTGAGCAAGCACAGGGGGCCCTCTGTAAATGCTAATCATTAGCGTATCTTTGGATTTTCCCATTTAAGTTAGCATTGAGCTAGCTATTTATTTCCTATTCATTTGAATATGTAATGCCATGTGAATGTATTAAGGCAATAAACATAACAGACATATTCTGTTTGTATGTTTGCA
>JAPSES010000104.1:18903235-18918756 GCA_029822895.1 Maxillicosta whitleyi | reverse complement strand
AATGTATTAAGGCAATAAACATAACAGACATATTCTGTTTGTATGTTTGCAGTTTTACACTGAGTCTAAACTAAAGCATTGATGACAAGTTTGGTGTCCGGCTTTTCTTGGGAAACCTGTTATCTATCTGCCGAGCTCATAGCTACACACACAAGCAGGGGCATAAAAACTGACTTTTGCATAATATCATAATGTTGTAATTGTACTTAAAAATTACAGATTTACAGACTGTAGCCTAACACCTGTTTGTAACATTATGTTTTTTCATTAAGACTTTAATTTAAGTCTAGTTTAGTCAAACTACAATAAACCTCAGCAGAACTGGTGCAACAAAGTCCAGGTTTCAAAAAAGCAAGCAAGAATTTTTCATGTTTGGCATCTGATTCACAGCTCAGTGGATAATGACGTCTGTTTGTAGTCCTTATTGTTTCCACATCAGGTTCTTGGTGTCAGCACTCTTTATTGATCTTCTGGGTTCAACTGTTGTGGTTTCACTCTCTTGAAAACGTTTCGTGTCTCATTCCAGAGACTTCTTCAGTTCTAATAACTGGTGGGGGGAGTGGGCTATGTAGCTAATGCATATGCTAATGAACTTAAGTGTTAGGGTACCTAATACCCAACAATAACCCTGACCCCCAGGTTCACACACTCTCTACAACCACAACACTGAAGCTCATTAGCATATGGAGTAGCACCTACACAGTCCACTCCACCCACAGGTTTATTTATAAGTCCACTTTCCCCTACCAATTATTAGAACTGAAGAAGTCTCTAGAATGAGAGACAAAACATTTTCAGAAGAGCAAAACCAGACCAGTTGAACCTAGAACCACCAAGAAGAGCGATGACCTGGACAAATGCGAACCTACACAGACGACACTTTATTGACTGTCATGTTTTAATCTCAGAACCCGCAAAGATCACAGAGGAGGCCAAGTCCATCAGTGTGACTCAGGGTGATCCAGCCACACTTGAGGCCCGGTTCTCTGGAACCAAACCCCTGAAGGCCCACTGGCTAAAGGCTGGCAAAGAGCTGAGCTCTGGCCCCAGATATAAAGTCCAGAGCACAGACACCAGCTCTGCTCTTAAGATCATTAAAACAGACAAAAGTGACAGTGGAGAATACACCTTCCAGGTTTCCAATGACGTGGGCCACAGCTCATGTGAAGCGACTTTAACCATTTTAGGTCAGTTCATTTTCTGCATAATAGACCTTCTGCTGACTTCATGGGACTCTGAACAGTGTTGACCTTCTTTATGTTTTCTACATTAGATCAAATTATCCCACCATCTTTTACAAGAAAACTGAAGCAGACTGAAGGTATCAAAGGATCATTTGCTCACCTGGAGTGCCTCGTGTCTGGCTCGTTGCCCATAACTATACAGTGGTACAAAGACGACAAAGAGGTTCAAACTGATGAAAAACGCAAATGCACTTTCTTTGAGAATGTTGCATTCTTGGAAATCTCGAACCTCGACAGTAAAGACAGTGGCAGCTACACCTGCATCGCTAAAAACAAAGCAGGGACGGTTCAGTGCTCTGGGATCTTATTTGTCAAAGGTTTGACTCCAGTTTGTTTTTATAGTATTTACTAAGTAAAAGGAAACTTTTACAAACATGCACATTTTCTTTTCCAGAACCTCCGTGTATTCTTGAAAAGCCCGAGTCCATGAATGTTTTGCCAGGGTCAAAGGTCCAGTTTAACGTTCTGGTCTCGGGAACACCGCCGCTGAAAATCAAATGGTTTAAAAATCAGAAGGAGATCGTATCGAGCATCGACTGCTCTGTGATTAAAGATAACACGTCCACTTCTCTGGAGCTCTTCTTTGCCAAAACATCAGATTCTGGAGAATACGTCTGTGAAATCCAAAATGATGTGGGCTCGGCTTCATGTCAGGCGACGCTCTTTGTCAAAGGTCAACACTTTATGAAAAACCATGTTAGATGTATGTTTCCATCCATCTGCTCTAATGGACACTGATTCATTTGGATTTTCCTCCAGTTTTTATAAATTTTTGTTCCAGCCACATCTTCTTCTTCTTGTCATCAGTCATGATTTAACCCATACAGACCCAAATATTCCCATTGAAATGGAAATTAAATATAGGAAAATACCTCATTTTCACTGAAGAAATACAAAATAGAGAGGTTATTTAAAATAAATGGTGATAAATCACTTAAAGAAGGTTAAATAGAGAAAAAAAATGATTTGAGAAATGACTCATGACAAATTCAACAAAAAATACAGACAAAATAAATCCAATTGTCCAATTATAACACAAGTTTCAACATAAAATATATAAGAAAATCTAAGTATTGGTAGTTTTACTTTTACTTTTTTTTCCTTCTATCCCTCTTATCCCTCATATCTCTTCTATATGATCGAACCAGTAGAAAAACAGAATCTTGAACTTTTTGCTGAACATTTGGATGGAAACAATCTGATGTTTTAAGGTCTGATAGTGGCTGTTTTCTTCTGTTGGATCGTTAATGTGTCGTATTTTGTTCTATAGAACCTCCTAAGTTCACTCGGACGCCAGCCCGTTTGTCTGTGGTGCGTCCAGGTCAGAGCAAAGTGTTTGAGTGTCAGGTGAGCGGGACACCTGAGATAGACATCTACTGGTTCAGAGAAGGTTCTGAGATCAGCCCCAGTGACAGATACAGGATGGCCTTCATCAACTCAGTGGCCACTCTGGAGATCTGTGGGGCTGACACTAAGGATGGGGGACTGTACTACTGCGAGGCTCGCAATGAGGCCGGCAGTGAGAGCTGCAGCATGGAGCTAAAGGTCAAAGGTCAGTTACCACAACGCGGACAGTGTAGACAGAAGGAGGAAATTAAAAACTTTAAAAAAGAGGTAGCCATTTCCTAATGAAAGAAAACTTCAAGTTGTGTTTTTACATCATTTTAATTCAAAATAGCCAGTTTTATGTTTTTATGGGTATAAAGATCTGAAATCTGAGATCTGGAATTGAAAAGAGATCCTCCTTTCAATGATCTCTTTTTATATTTGCAGATCTTTGATTATAACTGACTAATTGTTTTTTTTTTTCAAACCATTTTATTCCAGTTGATAAAACTTTTAATTCAATTAAATCTAATTTTGATCTAATATATAGAACTAAATTACATTGAACTATAATGTAGTATTAAAATCATGACAATATTTACTTGCTTTTATTCAATTTTCAATCAAATTGTAAATTGACTTTTTCAGAAAATTATGACATGATTGGACACTTCATTGGGAATTGTTGCTTCTACACATAGAGCCGGTTGTAGGTCTAATGTGTTTAATTATAGTTTGTTCATATAACACAGCGATGACACAGTGTTTTCTCTTGCCTCAGAGCCTCCATCGTTTATTAGGGAATTAACTCCGACTGATGTGGTCAAAGGCTCCAGTGCTGGTTTTGAGTGTCAGGTCATTGGGACGCCTCCGTTTGACATTACATGGCACAAAGATGCAAAGGAGATCAAACCCAGTGCCAAACATGGCTTCTCGCGGGTGAACGGCACCATGGGCTTAGAGGTGCACAAATGTGATGCTGTAGATGTGGGTGAATACCAGTGTACAGTCGCTAATGAGGTGGGAAGCTGCACCTGTAAAAGCATTCTCACCCTCAAAGGTTGGTATGAGCATTAGTCTGGTGTCAGTTTTACAAACCGGGTCGTATTTGTTGGTGATAATTATCTTCTTGAATGTTTTTTCCTGATAGAGCCGCCAACCTTTACCAAAAGGATAGAGAACACTGTCACTGTTCTGGGTAAAATGGCAGAGTTTCAGTGTGTTGTGGTCGGTTCTCCCACACTCTCTGTACAATGGCAAAAAGATGAGAACTGGATTTTGGATGATCCAAAGACTGAGAAAACTTTTGAGAATAATGTGGCTACTCTGAGGATTCCTGCCTGTGAGGCGAGTCACAGTGGGAAATACACCTGTCAGGTGATGAACGAGGCCGGGCAGGATAAATGCTTTGCCAACCTCACAGTGCAAGGTATATCTGAGTTAAACCAATCACATCCATCCAGTTCATCCTGTAACAATAGGCTCAGTCCAGATGAGTCGGATCTGTGCTGGTCATATGTCCTCCGAACAATTTACAAAACATATCAGTTAAATTAATAATCGATCCATCAACAGCAACAAAAGACGCATGACATCAAGGTAGATTTAGTGAGACAGAGTTTCCGTGACCAAAACCACAGGATGTTCCAGAACATCTTTATTTTCTGCTTATTTCTACAGATATAAATGTGTTGTGTCTGATTGATGCTCTCAGCATTAATCCTAATCATGAATAAATGTGGTTCTAATGAAAACTTTAGCTGAAAACATTAAATCTTTTTTAATGGAACAAATCATTTTAGTTCCCTGTGGTCAGATTTGTACTCTTTAGAATATAATTTACACATTAACACATGAATATGGGCGTAGTGTTTCCGTCACTTTTTGAAAATTGAACTGATAATAATACATGTTACAACCTTCACAGTGAAGACAAAAAAACATGTTACTGGCCTTTTGTCCAGTTCCACGGAGGTGTTCATCTGGACTGAGCCTAATGAGTCAGTGATGGATCCACAGTTGTTTTTTGGGACAACGGTCTTGATTTGTTGGCTTTGTTTTGTAGAACCTCCTAAGATCACAGAGAAACCTGAGGTGATAAAGGTAACGGTTGGAGATCCAGTTAATCTGGACTGTAAGGTAACGGGTTCTCCTGAGCTCAAGGTGAAATGGATGAAGGACGGCAGGGAGATTCAGTCCATCAGGCAGCACAAGCTGAGCTTTGAGAACAACATCAGCAGCTTAAAGATTCAGTCAGCGCAGAAAGAGGATGAAGGAGAGTATGTGTTCGAGGTGATGAACCACATCAGCAGCTGCACCTGCAGAGTCCGAGTGGTGGTTTTAGGTTGGTCTAGATGAACATAAAACACATTTTCTTGTGGTGAATTCTTAAATGCAGAGTATAACTGCTTTATGTTTTTTGGCAACAGAACAAGTCATTCCTCCAAGTTTCATCAAACCTCTGGTTGACATGCAGGAGATCTTGGGCTCCTTTGTTCAGATATGTTGCAAAATATCTGGTTCTCTGCCCATTTCTGTGGAATGGCAGAAAGATGGCACCAAAATCTCTAGCGGTGTTAAACACAAACTCATCCAGCAGGACAATTCAGTGTCCGTTGAAATTGAGCAGCTAGAGAGATCTGATGCAGGATCCTACACCTGCAAACTGACCAATGCAGCAGGAAGTTGTCAATGCAGTGGATCACTCATGGTCAAAGGTTAGAAAAGCACTACAGTCTGATAATCCTGAATCTAAGGTGAGTATCTCTTTAATTTGCTTCATCTTGTGTTCTTCAGAACCTCCGAGCTTTGTGTCGCCGCCTGAGTCTCAGGCTGCTCTGCCAAACACCACTGTTCGCTTCAAAGGTACATTTAAGGGAACGCCACCGTTCACGGTCAAATGGTTCAAAGACGACGCAGAGCTCATGACTGGACGAGCTTGTTTCACGGGGCTGGAGGGCCTGTCTTGTTTCTTAGACCTGTATTCAGTGGGCGTCACGCAGACTGGAGTTTACTCTTGCCAAGTCAGCAACGACGCTGGCTCTGCACGCTGCAGTGCAAACTTGACTGTCAAAGGTTGGATTGGAATCTTTTCCTTGCGTGGCTGTGTTCATCTCACATGTGCATCTCTGGCCAACATTCTGTGTAAAATGTTCTTGGCTTTGTAGCACTTATTTTCATCTCGTCACATTGTTTTTTGTTGCAGCGTCTTATCTAAAAACTGTATTTTGCATTTGTGCTTCATCTGCATTTTCCACAGCAATCCTGTCTCTGCTGTTAACCCTTCATCATCATCGTTGTCGTCAGCTCATTTCTGCAGCTTCTCTCATCTGCTCACCCCCTAACTACTTTAATGTTGTCAAGTGTTAGTTTGGATTTATTGAAGAGATATTGTATGAGGTCTTTGTCCATGGTCAGTGTATTACCTGCAGTAGATTGTGGTCAGCATGGTTGCCCTTTAGAGAGTAGCATAAACAAAAACAGTGTTAAAAGAAATGTTTAGATGTACAATTTTAACATAACTGATGCTCTACAAACATTAAAGTGATGTTTTGTCAAAATGAAAATGTTAACCTTGAAATACCTTCTGTGCCTGGTTGTCCTGTCATGGGACTGTGCTGATCACCATCTACTGTAGGTGACAAACTGACCATGGATAAAAGGATTTCATACGACACCACTTCATATAATCAGAACTAACCTTTTATGTGTCTGTTCATGCTTCCAGCAGCTAACTTGTCTGTATTTTGGCTTTCCAGAACCACCAGAATTTGTCCTGAAACTCCCTGCCACTAAGTTTGTGAAGCAGAGCGAGTCACTCCGTCTGGAGTGTAAAGTCAGTGGCACTTCCCCTCTGAAAGTGACCTGGTACAAACAGGACACCAAGGTCTCAGACGGGGGAAACTACAGGACGTCATTTGTAGACTCAGTAGCAGTCCTGGAACTGCTCTCCTCCAGCTTTGATGATGATGGAGTTTACACCTGCGAAGCTCAAAATGATGCTGGCAGTGTGAGCTGCAGCACCACTATAACCGTTAAAGGTCAGCCTCCATTCTTATCCATCAGACTCTCTGATGCACTGGCTCTTGTTGTTGAGGTTTCACTAGAAATTGTGTTGCTTAAAGCTGGTATCCGTAACGTCACAAGTTCATCCTTTAGCCTTGGTGGAGGATCATCTGTTCCTCCATGACAATTTCCCAGTTTTTGATCTTCTTGGAATTGATTGCGAGCTCGTTGGATTGTCTCTTTCATCTTGATGAAACGATCACGTTTTTTCAACTCGGAGAAAGGATTCTGGATGTAACATATTCCGGATGTTTCTTTGGAAATTAGATTTGATTTGGTCGAACTTTATTGATCCCTTGGGCAGAACCCTCAGAAAATTGAAGATAAACCATTGGAGTCTACGAGGTTATACACAAAATCCTGATCATCACATAAAGTTTACTGTACAACAAAGTTTAAATAGTTCAATCATTGTTTTTCCCAACAACATTCCAAAGCTGACAGTTTAGTAGTTGCAACAATAATAATAATAATGATTTCAAGTTTTCACTTTATCCCACCATGTAAAACAACTTCACCAAATCCATCATAATAGTTGTCGGTCCAACAATTTTATTTTAGACAATTTCATTAATCTTCCACAACTCTATTTTGAGTATAATTCCAAATATTCCCAATTACCTTCCACCATAAATCTTCCATAAATTCCACATCAGTTCCACCATCTAAATATTTGCTTCAACACATCTTACAAATCTACAATGCAGTTCCAACCAAAGCCAAACATTCCATAATCTAGGTCCCATCATCTTGCCCAGTATTAGCTGCAGTTTAAACATTTCCAACTGTTTAGAACCAACAATGCAAAATGTACAAAACAATTACACATTTTCAATTGTAATTCCTCCAACTTTCCCCAGTAGACTGTCCCATCTGAGTTTTACTGACAAATTTTACACAACCAACAACCTACACAACTTATCATCTTAAAGCAGTGTATGACATTCATCACCAATTTTTCATCAAATCTGTAAAACACTAGTGATAGCCTAAGTATCACAAATCTGTTACTCTTTCCATGATTACATACCTGAATCACTTCCCTCACGTTGAACAACTTTGAAGTGTAGTCCATCACAGCTGTCTGTCTGTGTACACACTGAACTAAAACCAAACCGTCACTCAGGCCTTTTCAGAATTCCACACAGCTGCAGCAGCAAGAAGCAATGAAGCTGCTTTTGTGTCTGGTGCAGCTGTGACCATACTACAGCTGTGTGGAATTCCCATTCCCACAATGCACTTTACAACAAAAAGGCCCGAGTAACATATCAATTTGGTGTGTTAATATACGGACTGCTTGCCATGGAGTACACTTCAAACTTGTTCACCATGAGGGAAGTGATTCAGATGCATAATCATGGAAAGAATAATGGCTTTGTGACACTTAGGCTATCACTCAGGTTTTACAGATTTTATGAGAAATTGGTGACAACCATCAAACGCTGCTTTAACTCTAGTTCACACAACGTTGAAACAGATTCCACCTCCTTATACACCTGCCATTTACCACTTCAGCATTAGTTCTACTTGTGTTTAAAGGCAGATTCAACCATCTTAGTTGTGCCACATACTTGATATGAATCCTCCACTACATTAGCTGTTGTCTCCATGTTTTCCAAAGAGTCTCCACTGTTTTATCTTTGAGTCTATCTTAAAATCCACCGTGTCCGTAACCCCAGTCATGGCTACAGTTCTGTGACTATTCCGTCATCGTCATTGGTTTTGGGCTTTTTGCCTCCACAGTTCGTGGCAGTTACGGGTGTCAGCTTTAAGATTTTCTTCTGGATTTTTCTTCCGGTGTTTGCCTCTTTAACAGTTTCCTGATCTCTCTGTAGAACCACCATGTTTTGTGAAAATGCCTCAGCCTGTTGAAGGGCTGAAGGGTAAGGACGTGAGTCTGTACTGCGAAATGAGCGGTACAGCTCCGTTCCAGGTCACCTGGTTCAAAGACAGGAAGCCTCTGATGGAGAGCAGGAAGTATAAGATGGTGAGCGAGGGCAGCTCAGCCACATTGCATGTCATTGGGATTGAGACCTCGGACGCCGGCGATTACGAGTGCAAAGTGTCAAACAGTGTAGGAAGTGACACCTGCCAGACGTCAGTTAAACTCAGAGGTCAGTAGAAAATTAGTGAAAATCAAATCAATCAAGAATTAGATTTTCCATGACTTTGGCACATTGCTGACTTTGCCTTTTGCGCTGTTTTTCCCTCTCTTCAGAGCCGCCGTCGTTCGTGAAGAGACTGTCAAACATGACAGTGATACTGGGAGAGGAGGTGACCCTTGTGGCCACTGTTAAAGGCTCTGAACCCATTACTGTGTCCTGGGTTCAAGACAAGGATCACATTCTCAGGGACGGTGACAACAGGAAAATCACCTTTGAGAACAACCAGGTCGCTCTTAAAGTCTTTAAGGCTGATGCAACCACGGCGGGCAAATACACCTGCCAACTCAGAAACGATGCTGGGAGTGTGGAATGTTTCGCTAACTTGACTGTTCTAGGTTTGTAATCATATAATTCTCTCTTTCTCTTGCAGTTTTCCTTCCTTCCCAGACAGGTTTAATTAAATACGCTCTGTTCCTTTTGTGTTGTTTGCAGAACCAGCTAAGATAGTGGATAAACCTGATGCTCTGAGTGTGACGGCGGGCGATATCGCTGCCCTAGAAGTCAAAGTGTGTGGAACCCCAGAACTCATACCAAAGTGGTTTAAGGATGGTGTTGAGTTGGCCTCTGGGAGGAAATACAAAATCTCATTTTCAAGGATGATTTCCAGCCTGAATGTTCTCTCTACGGAGAAGCTGGACTCTGGAGAATACACATTTGAGGTTATGAATGAGGTTGGGAAGGACCTCAGTAAAATAAACCTCACTGTTTTAGGTTGGTGACTTATTTCCCTGTCACAGTTAGAGTAGGGCTGGGTATCGTCTTAAATTTGACCAAAAATTTGGTAACAATCCCAAAATACTTCTCAATTCACCAACATATGTAATTAATAATCCTGTCAAAAAAATCAGGGTAATCAATAGTCACATTCAATTTTATAGTTTGTATTGGTTCATGAGTTTTTAGTTTCAGTCAGATGTTTGATTTCATTTTGTTTTGAGTTAGTTTTCTCGGTGTCGGCATAATTTTAGCTTGATTGATGGGATACTTTATTGAGTTTATTTTTCTACTTTTTAGTAGAAAGTTTTTCAGGTATTATTATGAAAACCATAATTTATGGAAGTTTAGATGAGAGGGCAAGATAGTAAAACTTTGCAAAAATTATATTTTTCACTCTATATTTTCACTCTATATTTCGATACCCAGCTTCATTAAGTGTAGGTCATAGTACATGTATTTTGTTGAAAGTATTTCCATTAACTTGTTGTCTCTATCCCAAGCAGATAAGATTGTTCCTCCAACCTTCTCCAGGAAGTTGAAGGATTGTAACACAGTGGTTGGAGAAGCTGGAGAATTGGAGTGTAAAGTGTCTGGTTCTCCACCTTTTACCATCTCCTGGTATCATGATGGAGAGGAGATACAGAGTGGACCCAACTATGAGATTTCATTCGCTGACAACAACTGCACTCTCAAAGTGCCCACACTGAAACTGTCTGACTGTGGAGTTTATAAATGTAAAGCCATCAACAAGGCAGGATCCAGTGAAACCACAGCCTCAATGGTTGTTAAAGGTGAGTTACATGCTTTTTTGACCATAACTGTCTCAATAAAAGGGTGTGAAAACTGGAAAAAAATTAACAATAAACAAAGTGAAAGTACAGTATTGTATTACTAACTCGGAAATTCTTCTCCACAGTTTTCTCTAATGATCTTTGTTTTGTATTAAAAGAGTCTCGTCTATCACTGTATGCTGATGACGCTGCAATGTGTTTGTCAGAAAAAAAAACAATTAGTGATTTATATACAAGGTTAGATCAGGGGTTACAGTAATGACAAAAGTTAATAATAATAATAATTTGATGATATTAGATGTAGATGTTACAGTCTAAGGTGGTGGTGTAGTTTGTAGTGTGCTTTTGTGTTGTTGTGGTGTAAAGTCTGTAGTCTGCAGGTGAAGCAGCTCCTCACATGTAATGTTGAGGTAAGTAAATGAAGTTTATTTGGTATAAAACAACCAGATAATCATCAAATGATTAAAGAAATAAAGAGTAAAAGTAGACGAGGTTCCTTGCCTTCATCCCTGTTAACGTCTGCTCATCTTTGTCACTGTTCTGTTTGTGATATTTAATGTCAACAGTTAATGTTACATTGGTTTATTTCCTAATCATCCTGGTGGATGTTCATCCTGTTTGGTACCCCAGAGGTTTTTCATTGTGGGTTCCCCAACCATTGATCTGTTTTCTTTTTACATTTGTGTAATTTAAATTCTATGTTTAGAATAGAATAGAATAGAATACATCTACATAAAAATGCAATAAGATGCAGACACATTTAAAAAATATATAAAATAGTGTGCAATCAAAATATGTGCAAATTAAACATATTCTATATGAAATAGTAAAATTTGAAATTATAAAAATGTAAAAACATGCAAATGTAACAGTGTAAACATATATTTAACAGTAAAAACACGTTATGGTGTAAACCTACATGTAACAGTGTAAACACGCATGTAACAGTGTAAACATGCATGTAACAGTAAAAACACACATGTAACAGTGTAAGCACGCATGTAACAGTGTAAGCACGCATGTAACAGTGTAAACACACATGTAACAGTGTAAACACGCATGTAATGGTATAAACATACATGTAACAGTGTAAGCAGGTATGTAATAGTAAAAACACTTAGGCCTAAGTAATGGTGTAAGCCTACATGTAACAGTGTAAAAATACATGTAAACAATATAAACATACATGTAACAGTGTAAACATACATGTAATAGGGTAAACACACTTAATAGTGTAAACATATAACCATGTAAACAATATAAACATACATGTAACTTTATAAATCATAGATCTAACAGTGTAACCAATGTAAATGCAAATATAACAGGGTTTGATTGTTATGTTATTGCGGTTCCTTGGGTGTTGTTGTGGGTTCTCATCTTGGTTTGTGTTTGTGAACCCAGAGCCTCCATCCTTCGTGGTTCCTCCTCAGCCTCTGGAGGCCATGCCTGGCTCCACTGTCACCTTCTCAGCCATGGTCAAAGGCAGCGCTCCGCTCAAACTCAAGTGGTTCAGAGGAGCCAAGGAGATCCAGCCTGGACGGGGATGTACCTTCAACCTGAAGGACAACCAGGTGACGCTGGAGCTCAGCAATGTGGACCGGTCCCACGCCGGAGAGTACACCTGTCAGATCATCAACGATGCTGGGAAGGAAAGCTGCCCCGTCAACCTGACGGTCAAAGGTCAGTCAACACCCACGACATTCACGTACATGCATCATACATACAGTCAGAACATGGTCCAATAATACAGCAGGTGTATGAAGAATGGGTTCAACTCACAAACAAATAAACCACCAACAGTTTAAAACAACATCAGTTATTGTTTATTCTAGTGTGCAGTGTTTGTTTTTAGGCTTTTTGTAATTTAGTTCTCTAACCACTGCTTATTTATTAATTATACTTACACACTTATATTACTTGTATATTGTTGTTATGACTACTGTTATTACACATTATTACTAATGTGTTACATGTGTGATTTTATATATATATATAGATAGATATATATATATAGTGCATACAATATAATATATATAATATTATAACATAATAAGCTACTTATTATTATTCTTATTACTACTACTACTTCTTTGCCACTTGTTTCTACAGATCTGATATGCTCTTTTGTTAGTCTTGGCTTAAAATATGAAATTTACAAGGAAAAAAAATAAGTGTATTCTCTAAGTTTAAAATGATTGAAAAACAAACCCTCAGATTTATGATGGAAAACTTTGATACCTCCTGAGATTGAAACTGTCCATTTATGATCAAACAAATCTAAGAGACAGTAAGAAAAATAGAATATTACCTGAGATTAAAGTTATAAATGTCAAATGAGTTCACAAACTTACAATAAAAAGACAGGAAAAATTCACAAATTAATTTATTTGATTATTAAAAATGGGTATGAAAATGTTCCGAAATTTGTGATATTGAGGTTTTACATTTAAGAGAAAGGTTCTGTAAATGTACAAGACAAAAAAAATGTTTCTTTGATCTCATAAACCAATAAATCTGAGAGAAATAAAGTGAAATGTTCATTAAAAAAAAAAAATGATTATCACATTAAAGTAAACCTATAGAATCACAACTCAACCATAATATACATCAGGTTGGATCTAATTGGACGCCTTCAGTGTCTGAGTTCACGTCTTTCATCACGTCTTTCAGAACCCGCCGCCTTCTCCAAGAAGCTGAAGGACGTGTCTGTAGAGAAAGGGAAGCCTTTGGCGCTGGAGTGTACGTACACAGGGACGCCCAAGATCACAGTGACATGGATGAAGGACGGGGAGCAGATCTTCGCCTCCTACAGGTACAACTTCACCACCACAGAGAACTCCTGCATCCTGGAGTGTCTGAGCACCGACGCCGCTGACGCTGCCGGGCGCTACAGCTGCCAGGTGTCCAACGACGCCGGCACCGACACCTGCCACGCCAACGTGTCCATCTTGGGTATGTCCGGCCCTCTGACCTCTGACCTCAGACCCTTACACATCCTCACGGTCTGTTATAAATCGCGTTTAACTCGAATTTATGTTAACATCAAAGAATAAATAACTTTCCACTGGACTGGGTTGAAATTTGGATTGAACGTCAGCAAAACACAGATTAGATTAGATTAGATTAGATTAGATTAGATTAGATTAAAAAATTATTGATCCCACTATGGGGAAATTCACTGGTCAAAACAGCAACAAAATAAAAAGCAAGAAAAAAAAATACAGCATAAAGATGAAGACAAATAATACAATAATAATAATAATAAGTAATAAAACTCAATAGGTTGTATATACTTTACATATTTACATTAGAGTTTAACTGCTGTATGTTATTCCATGGATTCATGGCCTTAATTAAAGATCATTGGTTTACAAAAGGAAATATGTCTGTAGATTCACATGTGTTTGTCCTCAGTGTTTTTCTTTGTTATTAGAAGGAAAACAGATGCTTCTGCTGATCAGACTTCTGACTTTAACTTCTGACTTCATTCAGTCGAGACCTTAGTTCATAAAACAAGTGAAAGTTCTCTACCATCATAATGTAGAAACTATGAAAAACAGGATTTTTTCCAAACATGTTAATAGAAAAGGAAAGAAGTGTGGAACTCAAATCAATAAAAGTCCTAAATTACTTCATATTTTGTGACAAGAACAAGGCTGAATTTTTGTCTTATTTTTTGTGATTTGTCGGTGAATAGTTTAATTTAAGTAAATCGTTCTTAGATGCACAGAACACAATGAAACCACCTGTAAAAGTCATCCTTAGATACAGTGTCTGATGAGAAGTGAGCACTATTGTTCTGGATATTTCCTGTACACCGTGTTTCTGCAAGTGCTATATGTTATGTTTATGTCCTCTATTGTCAGTTGCTTTGGATAAAAGTGTCTGTTAAATGTAATGCAATGGTTTTAATGTGCGTCAGGGTCAAGGGTAGAACCACAGGGTGCAGTACCACGTCTGACCTGCAGGTGTCTGGAGTCTCAGAGGTCTTACTGTTTCTGTGTGTCCCTGCAGAGCCTCCATACTTCGTGGAGTCTCTGGAGCCAATGGAGGTGACGTCCGGAGATGCTGTGTGTCTGAAGTGTCAGGTGGCAGGAACACCTGAGATCAAGGTGTCATGGTTCAAGGCGGACGGGAAGGTCCGGTCCAGTCCCACCTGTAAACTGGAGTACTCCAAGGGCATGGCCTGTCTGAAGCTCAGCAAGGCCACCAAGACCGACATCGGAGAGTACACCTGTAAGGCTGAGAACAAGATAGGCTCCGCCTCCTCCACCTGCAGACTTAACGTCCAAGGTAATCACATGACCAGACTTACCTGGATGGAGTCTGAACCGCTGATCTGTTCATAGGTGTTAGTTACTTTACTCTACTTTTATTTAGTTTACTTTAGTTTAATTTACTGTAGGTTAGTTTATTTTACTTTAGTTTACTTCAGTTTAGTTTAGTCTTTTTAGTTTTTTGTGTATTTAGTTCAGTTTGTGTGTTTAGTTTTGTATTAAACATAACCTCATCTTTCCACATCTACAGATATAATGTTTACTTCTATTACTGTATTTGTGTCTTTATTGATGTTTGGTTTGACAGTACAATGATCTGTATAATAGACTCTGGGTTAAATTCCCATCATGCCTCACTGTCCTGTCTTTTCTCCCCATGTCCAGAGGCTAAAACTCCTCCGTCCTTCCCCAAGAAGATCACCAGCCTCCAGCAAACCATGGGTCAACCAGTTCGCTTCGAGTGCCGTGTTGCTGGCTCCTCCCCCATCGAGGTCTCGTGGATGAAGGACGGTGAACCCCTGCAACATGGCGGGGAGTTCTCTATGTCCTACGACGACAACACAGCGGTTCTGGAGATCAACCATGGAGAGATGAGGCACTCAGGAGAATACACTTGTGTTGCTACAAACAGTGTCGGGTCGGCATCCTGCAGAGCCAAACTCACCTTGCAAGGTCTGTTACCATGGTTACTGTCAGGGGGAGTGCAGGGCAAGGTGTGTTATCGTTGGTTACTGTCATGGAGAACAGGTTGAGGTCTGTTACCATGGTTACTGTCAGGGAGGACAGGGTGAGGTCTGTTACCATGGTTACTGTCAGTGAGGTCTGTTACCATGGTTACTGTCAGTGAGGTCTGTTACCATGGTTAACATCAAGGCGAGGCAGGAAGTTGTTTGTTACCATGATTACCAGCAGGTGTTTTCCTCCTTATACCCC
>JAPSES010000104.1:18890091-18903135 GCA_029822895.1 Maxillicosta whitleyi | reverse complement strand
TTATTATCTGTTATTGAATGTTTTGTGTATTTGTAGATCCACTGTGATCTGTAAGTTATAAAGTACATGTGTAAATGTATAATCTACAATGTGTAAATGATAAACTGAAGCATAATATTGTTAAAATTACACTTATTTTTTTCAGTTTGTCCATATTACTCACATTGTTTTAAAGCATCGTTTGTAGATGTAAACATTTTCATAACATAATTTTACTTTTTTCACATTAAAACATACAGAAAAGTTTGGAGTTGACATTATTTATATATTATTATGTTATTATTTTCCTGGTACGGCCCACTTCAGATCTAATTTGGCTGAATGCAGCTCCTGAACGAAGATGAGTTTGACACCCCTGGTCTCCATTTATTGACTGTTTTCAGGTTGTTGTATTGTGTCTTTTCGCCACTAGAGGCCAGTATGTGTCAGGTTCAGGCTGTGGTTGAGTCGTTGACGTCCTGTCTGTTGTTGATGTGTTTCAGAGGCCGAGGTGGAGAAGCATCTGCAGGACACTTCGGGTAAGGAAGGCCAGGCGTGTACTCTGTCTTGTCAGTTGTCCGTCCCTAACGTAGAAGCTCAGTGGTTTAGAAACGGACAGAAGTTAGAGATGAAGGGCAGGTACTCGTCCGAGGTCAAACACAAGGTTCAGAAGCTGCTGATCGCCGACCTGAGGCCCGAGGACCAGGGCCGGTACAGCTGCCGGTACCAGCACCTGGAGTCGTCAGCCGACCTGTGGGTGGAAGGTTGGTACTGGATCCACATCCTGAACCGTAGACGTGATGATGCTCTGACTTCACTCACCTCTTTTCTACTCAAACTATCAGACACTAACGCTCCACATGTGGATTCTTTTTTGACTCCTCTTGGATTTGTCTTAACCTTCTTCTGGATTATTCTGGAAACAACCTCCATCTCATCCGTTGTCTTCTTACATCATCTCAACTCAAATCCATCCTCAGGGTCCGGGTTGGTTCAGGATTCAGGATTTCACCTCAAAATAAAAAGACAAACAAACAGAAACAAGAACAAAACTGAACTAATCTGTAAAACTAAAACTTGATGATGCTAATTCATTCACAACTAATTCATTCATCAGTTAAAGAAAGGATAAAAAGACAAATTAAACACAAGAACAAATCTAAAACTTTTATTTCACAATGACACAATATGTTTTTGGATAATTTTGATGAATGAAAGTTTTGTGGATCTTATTTTTTCTTCTTTTTGGTTCATGTTTTATGTGTTTTTATATTTTTATTTTTTTATTTATTAATGTTACATTATTATCGTAGTATAAAATTATTAGTTTTCTTTATTCTTCATTAGTTTTATAGTTTTTTAATTGGATGACATTTAAAACATGAATCCACTGTTCATTTGTTATTTCTTTAGTTTTTTCCCCATTAACTTTGATGAAAATCTAAACTGAATTTCTGGAGTTTGTTTTTTGATTCTGTTTCCTGTTTTTGTCACATCCACATTCCCATCATTGTTTCTAAATTAATTTTCACGGTGAAACCTGACCCCCAGCCCCCGGACCCGTTCATCCGTCTCCATAGTAACGACTCAGACCCTCATCTCTAACCGTGTGTCAGTGAAAACTACCATCTCCAGTTGTGTGCGTGAATCCAAACCCACTCACGTCTGTATCTGTTTTAGCTGAACAAATTCATTTCACCAAACGCATCCACAACGTGGAAGTGAACGAGCGACAGTCGGCCACCTTTGAGTGCGAGGTGTCCTTCGACAACGCGATCGTTTCGTGGTACAAAGACACGTGGGAACTGAAAGAGAGCCCTAAGTACAACTTCCGAAGTGAGGGCCGAAGACATTTCATGGTCATAAGAAACGTGACCATCGAAGACGAAGGTGTGTAGAGCCACGTCCGGGCGTCAACTGCAGAGTTTTGAGTCGTCACTGTTATTCTGACTTGGTATGTTGATGACTAATCCCATGTAGGCGTGTACTCAGTCATTGTGAGGTTGGAGCCCAGAGGGGAGGCTAAGAGCACAGCTGAGCTTTATTTATCTGGCAAAGGTACAGTCAGAGTCCGAGCCACCTTTATCTGCTTCTGTTCAGCCGCTGTCGCTCCCAGTCTTTAACACCTTATTCGCTCTTTTCGCAGAAATCGAATTAGCCATGGTGCCTCTGGGTAAGTATCCACCGTAACCCACGACAACATCACTTTAACCCAGGACAACCCAACTGTAACCCATGACAACACCATCCTAACCCACGAAAAACACCACTGTAATCCAGGACACCACCACCGTAACCCATGACAACACCACTGTAACCTGCGACAACACTCCCGTTTCCTCTAATATAATCATATTTATATTTAATACAATAATACTTATCTCTAATACGATCGTACTTATCTTTAATATGATTATATTTAGCTTGAATACAGTTGTATTGTCACTGAGTTGCTATTACATGTGGTGTCCTGTAGATGTCCCTGACTCATCGGTTCAGAGGCCTGACATGCCTTCATCAGTCGCTATCCAAGGTAAGAAGCAGAGCAGCTTCAGAAAACAAAGTCTCATCCCTGAAACACTAAAACCCCACCCGACATCCGTTTAACCCTAATAAACACAAACTGAAGCTGACTGAACGTGTTGTTGTGTCTTAAAGAATCTGCTGCGTTTTATCGTTATGAAGAGGAGATGAAACGTGAAGGTATTTGAGTTTCAGCCTCTAACACCAGAATAAACACTAACTCTGCTTCAGTGGAATCACTGATCAAATGTGTCTTTGTTCCCGATAAGAATCATCTGAATATTCATATCACTATGAAGAAGAGGTGGAGGTAGAACACAGAGGTACAACCCACTCATATGTGATTGACACTAAAACTCCACCTTCATCACCTTCAACATCTGAGCAGATCTGGGGAAAAACAAACATCCAATGATGATGAACCATCCTGAGTTATGGAAGATCTGACAGACTTATCTTTTCTTCTTTATCTCAGATTTATTTAAGAGTCTCTGAATGAATTTACCCAAATCTGCTGCATCTTCATCATCTTTGTCATAACATCTTCCATCACGTCGTGTTTCTACTGTTTAACATTAATTATCACAATACGTAATTGTTCACAGCTCTTGTTTGTTTGTTTGTTTGTTTGTTTGTTTGTTTGTTTGTTTGTTTGTTTGTAAGGTGTGAAGATCACTTCTTTTTTCATGTCTTCATCTTCCATCTTCATCAATTGCACTTTGAGTCTTTTTCTTGACATTTCAGTCAGTTTGTCGTCTAATTGCTCAGCTTATTCAGGGCATTTACAGATGTGAGTAGAATAAAAACAGCAAATATAGTAGAATAAAAAGGACATACATACGTACTTGATTTATTGACAAACATAATCTGACATTTTCATCCATGTATGGCTCTTATATCTTCTTATAGATTTAACACCAGTATCTTAGATAATAACCATATTCAGTTCTTTAATGTTCAAAGGCTGACTGTAGGTGCAGTACCAGTTTGAACCAGCAGGGGTCAGGCATCTCACACTCAACAGCTGATTGAGACGACAGACTTGATCAGACTGAAATGACATCACGTTGTGGTTTTTTCCTCACGTTTGTTGTGTTTTCTGTTGTGTGTCCGTCTCGTCTTCAGTGGAGGTGGACAGTTGGATGGAGGAGACGTTAACTCAACGAGTGTCCACCAAAGGTATCGAATGTCCACGACCCAATGACGATGCTTGTTTGTCTGGTTCAATGAGCCGGTCAAGGCTCGTTCTTTGTGTCTGTCCCCTTCCTCCTCTTTTTTGTTCCATAATCCTTCTGTGTTGCTGGTCTTTCTCTTCAGTCTGAGGTGGACTGAGTAATGGTGGATTCTTCTGAACCTGTAAAACCTAAAACCATGTCCAACATTTACACCTGATCAACCCGGTTCATCTGTTCAGGATCATGATACTCTACTGTTGGCGCATTTTTATCAACGGAAATGTAGATTCATCAGAATAATCTCAGAAAATGTTCAGATATTTTCTTGTAAATTAATGCATTTTATGTTTAAAGCAGTGATTCTCAACTGATGGGCCATGACACCAAAAGTGGGTCTCAAACCTATTTTCAGGGGGTTGTGGGCCTTTGTTTCTGAAGAAAATATCAGTGTGTTTAGTTTTTGACTGAATGTTAAAGTGACTGAATGAACTTTTCATTTTCACAGAGTGCACTTTTTAGTTTGTTACAGGGGACATTTCCATATTTATCATCACCACCTGCTGGTCAGTTTGGTTCATTATTAAACGTGTCTTCTGTGTTTTCATACAGTTATATTCTATAGTATCTCATGTTCAAAACACACTTTATTAAATATATTTGAGAAGTTTAACTTTCATCAGTTTGAGTCATGGTTTGTCATTGAGGGTGATTCTGGGTCCTGACACCAGACCAGTTGAGAACCACTGATCTAAAGAACATGAGATTGTTCTTCTGATTTCATAACTTTAATCACAGAGCATGTCAGTGAAATTTTCCTACATTTACAATGCTCATCTTGGAGAACATCTACGTTTTTTGACTCATGATCTTGTTTCTTTATTCTCTTGAGAAATAAGTTTTTTCTTTAAACTTCTTATAAATATCCAGAGTTTTTTTGTTTTGTTTTATTTTTATCCTACGCTAATGTGCCCTATTAGTTTCTCAGTTCAAGTGAGAAACGTTAACCCATCCATTTTTCTCTGATGGTCATGATGATCCTCCATGTCTTGGTGTTTTTTTTTCCTCCAGCTGCCAGAGTTCCCATCGAGGAAACAGTGGAGACCAAGAAGGTGGAGATGAGGGAGAAGATGCCAACCAAAGGTACGTTTATACCTGAATATGTCATAGCTGTGGCTGAAATGCTGTCCTTCATAAACCACCTCCTCCTTCTGCTTCTAACCACCTCTGTTTCAGCTTCCTGTCTTTCATTCTTCCTTCTTATTGAACGTTTCAGTCTCGCTGCAAAGACTTTGCTTCGTAGTCGATTCTAGTCACTTTTTCTGTCTCTTAATCTTCTGCTGAGCTTCGCCTGCAAATGCACAGCATCTCTTATTCTTATGAAACAGTGTGATATTAATACACTGAGTATCTTTTAAGTTCCTGAAGCTCAGAGGGTTGAAGAGAAGCCCAGAGCAGCCGTGAAGGAGCCATCACCTCCAAAAGGTACCAAAACACCATGTACCTGTTTCAGAAACACCTTGAGCTGTTTACTTCTTAAAGTCGTCTTTGTGTTTGTGTGATGTTCATCCCTCCGTGATGTTTTCATGTTGTAAAAATTCATCCATTCACTTACGTTTTAAAGTCCCAGAGACCAGAAAGCCAGTGGAGGAAAAGGTTCCTGTAGTTTCAGTTCCAGAGAGAAAAGATGTTTCTGCTCCCAAAGGTAGATATTTCTGACTGTCCTCCTTCTATGCAGATGATACTGTACTTATGATGATCACTTTATTTTGATGTTACTTAAAGTTTTCTTACTCCTGACTCACATCTTATGTTGTTCATGTTGTTCTACCTCTACATCATGTTCATGGTTTCTGTTCCTTGTCTTTTTGTTTTCTTTATTTTTCTTGATTTGCTTGTGTTTGAATGTAACTTGAAGAACCAGAGGATATTAAGAAGCCTGCTGCTGTCCCCTCACCACCAACTCAGAAGCCTGAACTTCCAACTAAAGGTACTTCTTATGTTGATTGTTAAACAGCATTTCTTAGTTACAGCATTTCCGTGGTAACTGCTTTGTAGCTTTTCACCTCTTGACGTCTGTCTTTAATCTTCACATTTGTCTGTTCTTCATGTAAAACATTGTTAATGTCACTCTTCATCAGTTTGTCTTCGTGTTCTTATAAATACCTCTTAATGACTCTTAAATGACTTAATGCTAATGTTAGCTGATGTTTGTCTTACTCACCTGAAGATGAACCCAAGCCTCAGGTTCCAGCAGAGCCCAAAAGAGTGGCACCTGCAGCTAAACCTGAACCTGAACCCAAGCCCAAAATGAAAGCAGAACCAGAGATGAAGCCTAAACCTGGGCCACCCCCCAAGGCAGAACCAGAGCCTAAGCTGAAACCTGCTGTGGCTCCGAAAGAAGAACCAGAGGCAAAGCTTAAACCCACACCCAAAGCAGAACCGGAACCCAAGCCTAAAGCTGTTCCGGCTCCCAAACCAGAACCAGAGCCCAGACCAGCAGCAAGGGTGGATTCGGAGCCTGAGCCTGAGCCTAAGGCCAAGCCGATGACAAAGCCGGTGACACCACCATCCAAAGGTATTTCCTGTCATGTTTTGTTGTGTTAATGTTTACAGACTTTCTGGAATGTTCTGATTCTAACTGACTGAGCTTTTCTTTGTCTGACTCTTAATCTGTATCATTGTTGTTCAGCTTCAAATCTAGAAGCGAATCTTTGACTTTCTGTTTGTCCTGAGTCTTTCTGCTCATATCTGAATCATGTAAATGTTGTTTTAAGTTCCCGAAGAGGTTGCAAAGGTCAAGCCTGAGCCTGCCATAAAGAAACCAGAACCAGAAGCCAGGAAACCTAAACCAGAACCAGAAAAACTGAAACCGGAACCAGAAAAACCCAAGCCAGAACCAGAAAAACTCAAGCCAGAAGTCCGTAAACCTGAGCCTCCAGCACAGAAGCCAGAACCAGAACCTGTTGCCAAACCAAAGGTTCCAGTTCCCAAACCTGAACAGGTGGTGAAGAAGCCAGAACCTGAAGTGAGGGTTCCAGAACCTGAGTTGCCAAAGCCAGAACCAAAGAAGACCAAGCCAGAACCAACTCCTGCACCAAAGGAACCACCAAAGAAAGGTATAGATCCAGATTTCTCTGGATGAGATGTAGCTCTGGAGTTTTTCTTAATCTTCTTAACTCCGCCTTCCATCTTTAACTCATCTGGAGTGTTCATCACTAAGTTGTCAATCTTAGATCATTTGTGCAACAAACAAAAAAAATTCTTTAACTCTTTTAACTCTTTCTGTCTCTAATGTCTGGTTTGTTTTTCTTTTTGTGTCTCATTGTTTGACATCTGATGTTAAAACAAGGTTTATTTCACGTAGACCTTTTATTTTCATAGTATTTAGTTTTAAGTATCTGACAAAGACCTGTTCTTTTAAAGTGCCTGAAGCACCAACAAAGAAAGAGGTGGTTCCTCCTCCTCCACCACCTCCTCCAGTCCCACAAAAGGTGGAGAAAGATGTAGAACCACCACAGAAGAAGCCGGTGGCAGCCAAAGGTAGCTAAAGCTTGGTCCGCTGTCATCACACTTCGACCTAAACTCTTAAACTCATCTTAAACTCTTGGGTTTTGGTTTGTTTCTAACCTCTAATGTCTGGTTCACCGTGTTGGAGCGATGGGGCTGCACAATGGAACTCTTTATGTATGCACTCGCTAGAGTGCTTAGTTTGTTCATGTCTAATAAAACTCTTCAGTTCATTTACATCTAATCTATGTTAATGTCAACCATCCTCTTTTAAGTTCCTGTGGAAGAAAAAATTCCAGAAGCTCCAAAAGTCAAGAAACCAGAACCTGCTGTTGTTCCTCCGAAAGAAGAACCACCAAAGAAAGAGAAAGGTACTGATGGGTGTTTATTGAAAACCTGTTTTTGCTCTGGTGTTTGGTTGACTGTTGAATCTTGAATTAGCAGGTTAAGTTTCTCAAATCACCTTTTTTAAGTGTTTTTGGGACGTTAGTAGTTGTAGTCTACCTGTTGATTAAAAGAGGTTGATTTGAGTAAATATTGGTGTGTAACATCTTTACTGGTGCGTCAGCACATGTTACTGTTCTTGAAAGTCATGTCTTGTGCATGTGTTTGTGTCAAACCCTCTTAAAGCTGTGATGCCCAAACCTAAAATTGTACCTGAAGAGGTGCAAGACCCTGAAAAAGTTCATCAGAAGGTGTTTGAGGAGGTAGTCGAACCTGAGAGACTACCTGAAAAAATACCTGAAACTGTACCTGAGAGGAGGAAACCTGAGGTGAAAGAAAGAGTCCCTGAGAAGATAGAGGAAAAACCAAGGAGGGTACAAGAAAAAGTACCTGAAAAAGTACCAGAGAAACTTGAAAAAGTACCACATAAATTACCTGAAAAAGTACTTGAGAAAGTACCTGAAAAACTGCCAGAGAAACCTGAAAAAGTACCTGAAAAAGTACCTGAGAAGGTACCTGTTAAACTTCCAGAAGAAAAAGCTCCTCCTGAGAGGAAACAGGTTAAAGTTCCTCTGAAATTGGCTGAGGAGGAGATGATTCCTGAGAAGAAGGAAGTGAAACCAAAACAAACCGAGAGGATCTTACCTGATAAAACACCTGAGAAGGTGCCTGAAGTTAAACCCAAACGAGAAGTTGAAGAAACTCCTCGAAAAGGTATCACTGAGGCTCGACACATCCCTTTCCTTTTTTCTTTGCATGTAAACCTTTGGCAACAGTCAGATGTTGAACTTCTGCTGCATTTTGCAGTTTGTTGTACATTCAAAGAAATGAAACTGGTTTGATCCAAATATTAGATGTCATTATTATTAAATCCATGGATAATCACTTTACATTCAACACATTTTGGCTTCATTGCCTTTGGTTTCCAGAGAATTCATCCTTTTCCACTGGTTTATAAGGTTCTGCTTGGGTTTTAGGCTTGAATGAAAAATATTCACATTTTCAGACTATTAATAATTATTGTAAAGGTGAACAAATGTGGTGCGAATAAACCTCCATTAACGGCAACCATCAGACCTAAGAGAAGTCATGCTCTCCACATGAATTTATTTTCTTTGTAGAAGAAACAGTGAATGCAGCAGGTTTTATGGCTGTTGATTAAAGCAAATTACTTACTTAATCATAAACATGTTGAACCAACACAAAGGAAGTTCATTTAGTCAGAGACTTCACCACTTTAACTGAGGTATATGTGATTAATAGTGTTTCTGATTCAAGCCACATCTTGATATATTAGTGTAAATAAAGTGACTCCCATCTACTGGCTGAAATTTCGCTACTGCAGTTGAATTATTTTCCATTGGCTGATCTGGTAACAACTGAAGGACAAATGTGCTCAAATTACTGTCAAAAATATGCATTTACTTTTGATTTTGTGAAAATTTAGTTAAAATATTTAGACTAATTTGGGAGTAGATTGTGAGTTAATTGTGTGGTCAACAATAAATTAAACTGCACAGTGTTATCAAAAGGTGACATTACTCATGGTTTTAATAAACCGAAGTAGAGATCAGGAAGTGGAAACAAACCCAGGTTTTCAGCTGTTAAAAGCTTCATGTTCATTTGTTTGACTGTACTTCTATCAACCTGGACTGTTGCCTTCATAACATCTGACTCTTTGTGAATCTTAATGTGTGTTTTCCATGTTTGTTGAACTGTTAACTGTCTGAAATCTCTTTCTGAAATTATCTACACACTGTCTTGGTTTCAAAACCCATTAATTCTTTAAAAGAAATAGAGACTAAGAAGATTGAGAAGACTGTTCCTGCAGAGGTCGAAGTCTTGCCTCCTGAAAAAGGTACCGACCGTTTGAAACCATGAGGATCTTTAACCACACAATCACACTCTTTGCCTCTTGGTGATAATTCACAGCAGGTGCATTATCGCCTCAGTCTCAGTGTGTTGTGTCTTTTCTAACACTGTATTGTCTTTGTGTTTTGTCGTCACCTCTTGGCGCCGCCACATGACGCCTCTTCTTAAAACTTCAGCAGTGACAAGTCTCGTGAAGATTGAGCAAAGAAAAGGAGCTCAGAAGATTGAAGAAGTTTATTATGTGACGGAGAAAGTGTCGCCCACGGAGGAGGTTTGGGCACACGAAGATGTGGTGGAAGAAAAGGCTAAAATGTTGTATGAGGATGAAGTGACGACTCTGGCCAAGACCATGGTGTTACTGTCAGAAGTCGACATTTTATCAGAAGGAGACAAAAAGTCTGAACTGAAAGGTGACATATCTGTTACTGACTCTTCCAAAAAGAAAGAAATCAGGGCCACGAAACAGAGGATGGAGCCAAAAATGCAAGAGACCTTTATTGTAGTTGAGAAAAGTATTAGAATGACCAAAGATAAACCTGAGGAGGAGGAGGAGGAGGAGGAGTTTTTTGTTAGAACAATCGAGTCACCAACAGAAGAGATAATAGACGAAAGAAAAGATGGAACGTCTGACAAAACAGAGACTATCGTTACTGTCAAAAAGAGGCAAGAAATAAGTATCAAAACAGAAACTAAAAAGACACAGGAAAAAGAACAGGAGGTGAGGAAAACTGAGCAAAAAGCACCAGTCATAGAAACTGAGTCAGTTCAAGAAATCAAAACTAAATCTGCTTTGATTCAAGTCAGAAAAAAAGCAGAAGAACAGGAGAGGTATGAAGAACCGTATGATCTGAAAGTAGAAACTAGTCCAGATCATAAATTCACTGAAACCCAGGAAATCTCAGAGGTTACAGTTGAGTCGAGAGAAGCAAGAAAACACATTCAGATAAAAACATTAGACAAGGAAATAATGAAAAAGGAAACTCAGGTTTATGAAGAAGAAAGGCCAGAACCACAGAAAATCTTAATAAAGAAACAAGAAGTCAAAGCAAAAGAGACGATAACAGAACCAGATCGAAAAAAGAAAGACGAAATTGGAGTCTCTGAGGAAGGAAGTAAAGAACCACCAAGAGTAAAGAAACATGAACCAGAGAAAGTTTCAGAAAAACCAAAAGTAGAAGTTAAACCTAAAGAGTCGAAAACAGAGACTGAACTTAAATCAAAAACCATCACAGAACACAAAGTCGAACCAAAGAAGGAAGAAATAAGTCTTTTAATCAAAGACAAAGTTACAAAAAAGATAGATGAACCTCAAGTTTCTGGGGATGAAAGTAAAGAAAAATTAACTGTCAAGAAACACAAACCAGTCTTAGAAGAAACAAAAGTAGCAGTAAAAGTGGAAGAGTCAGTAACAGATTTTGAGACTCCATTAAAAGTAACTGAACAAGAAGTTGAAGTGAAACCGGTAAGAACCCAACCAGAAAAGAAAGAAGAACCTGAAGAAGTTCCCAAGAAGAAAAAAGAACAAACAAGTCCTTTAATTGAAGAAAAACTTCAGACAAAACAAGAGGAAATGAAAAGGATTTCTTCAAAAAAACCGTCTAGAGGTACAAAGAGAAAACATGTATCATGTCCTTTTATTCTTTTTTTTTACTCAAAAACATCATTTCATCAGCGTCTGTTTGTCTTGTCATCGTCTCATATCATGTCCTTTTTCATCTCAAAGTGTCTTTATTGGTATTCTATTATACCTTCTTGTTTCTTTTTTGCCTCTTTTTTGTGCTTGTAAGTCTTTCTTCTCTTAAATATCTTCCACTAAGACAACCCTGATTATTCTTTAAAGAAACAGAAGCGAAGGCTGAGGTGATTCCATCTCCTGAAGTCGAGACAAAAAGACAAACACCGGACAGAGGTACAACATGACAAATACACCACATTCCTCTGCATCTTCTTATCTCTGTTTGTCTGGTTTAATCCATGTTTGTCTGTTGTTGTTGTTGTTTTTCTAATCTCTTGGCACCGAATCATGGTGCTTCCTCTTCATGCATCTTAAATTCCTGAAGCGACAAGTCAGTTAAAGACTGAGATAAGACCTCAGAAGGACTTTCAAACTGAGAAAACTGAAGATAAGGACAAAGAAGACGTCTTCATTGGAGAACATATGAAACCTCAGCTACAGGAAGAGATTTTAAGTATGTTAGAAGAACCTCAGGAAACATCTGAAAGTGGTAAGAAATCTGGTACTGATGGTTTGATTGTGCGGGGCTTCGAAAAACGAATCATCCCAAAAACTAAAGAACTGTCGATCATGACTGAAAGTTCAGTCACTGATGCAGTTAATGGTGAAGAAACCAAACAAACACAACATTCTATCCAAAATACAGAAAAAGTAGAAATAAAGGCTACTAAAGAGCATGGCGACACTTCAGGAATCAGTGAAATAGAAGGTGAGAGTCCAGAGGTTTCAGTTTATGAACAAAAACGGATGAAGGACAAACATAAGGGATCAGTTAGAAAACCTAAATCCACCGATAAAAACAGGAAAGAAAAACCAGCAGAGGCTGACGGAACTGAAAGGCACACTGAGACAGAAATAAAACCCAAGAAAACAGAAACTGAAAAACCACCTGATGTTTATAGGTTAGAAAAGAAAACATTGGCTCAAAGTACACGAGAAACACGTGATGAATCAGAGGAATCTAGAACCGAGAAACCAGAACATTTAGAAGTAGGAGATCGATCAGAAAAACCAAAGAAAGTAAAACCAATGAAAGATCCAAAAGCTACAGATTTAGAAATGGAACAGAACAAAGATGAAGTATTAGCATCAGAAAACCTCAGTCCTAAAGCAGCGGTCATCAAACGTAGAGACAAACTAGTCAAAGTTGATCCTTTGGAAGGAGTGATAGAGATTAAATCAGAACCACCTCAAATAGAACCTCCAGAGTCAATAGAACAAGAAGAAACGGACACAATGACCAGAAAACCAAAAATCACATCACAGAACAGGACTGTGAGACGTCAGACTGCAGTCGAAGATGAAGACAAACATGTTTACATTAGTCCAACAGAAAAACCACAACTGACTGAAATGAAACCTGATGCTGGAAAGACAAGTCCTGGAGAGATTACAGTCAAAGACAAGCAGGTAAAGGTCAGAAAAGATCAAGTGTATTTAGGAAAACCTGTTAAAGAAACTAAAACACAAGAAGAAACAGACATTGATCAAACAGGTTCAACAGAAGATGTAAAACCACAGAAAATGACCAAACCTGAACAGATCATAGTTGAACAAAAGCAGTTACAGGTCAGAAAAGTTGAAGATAAAATGTATAAAGTAAAACCTCTTAAAGAAACTGAAACACAAGAAGAAACAGAAAGAAAAGTGTCAGTTAAACCAATGATGGAGGAAACATGTGAAGAACTGGACGTAGAAACTGAGATTAAACCAACTGATGAGTCAGAGAAAGAAATAATATCAATGAAACAGAAAATACTGAAAAGTAAAAAGGATAAAACTGAACCAACACCAACAGAGGTAGTTATA
>JAPSES010000104.1:18861704-18883403 GCA_029822895.1 Maxillicosta whitleyi | reverse complement strand
AAGTTGAAGATAAAATGTATAAAGTAAAACCTCTTAAAGAAACTGAAACACAAGAAGAAACAGAAAGAAAAGTGTCAATTAAACCGATGTTGGAGGAAACATGTGAAGAATTAGACATAGAAACTGAGATTAAACCTCATACTGAGGATGAAACACCTGAAACTAGAACTAAAACTGTAGAGTTAGTGTCAAAACCTGAAGAGTTTGATGAACTGCACGTAGAAACTGAAGTTAAACCAACTGATGAATCAGAGGTTACTGATGAAAAGTCAATGTCAGAGAAGTTAATGAAGACTAGAAAAGACATCCAGTCACTAGGAGACACAAAGGAAGACCAGAAGGATAAATTATCAATGACTCATAAACACAAACCAGGACTGGAACAAATCAAAACAAAGATAGACGATAAAATCACCAAATCTGAGGAGACAACAGACCACACTCATCAAGAAAAACCACAAAACATACAGAAAAAAGTAGAAGATGAAGCTGGTAAAGTCCATGAGGTGACGAAACCACAACGAAAAGAAGAAATAAAACTCAGAGATTCAGAGTTAAAGACAGAGATGGTGAGCGATGAATATGGTCAATTCATTCCACTGGACGTAGTTGAACCTGAAGTACAAAGTGGCAAAGGTCAAAGTTTTTCACCTGATAAACCACCAACAGTAAAAGATGATGTTAGATCAGACACAGTAAGAGGAGCTTTAATGGACTCAAAAGAAAAAAACAAACAAGAAAAGTCTAAACCAAAAAGAGTTCAAGGTAAAACAAAGACGGTTTCTCACATTCATGAAGAATTATCTGAACCAGAAGAAACTCCTCAGATGATAGTTGAACAAGAAGGCAAGGCAACAGAGGAAACAGAATCAGACCTGAAACCACACAAAAAGGCAGCAGAGGTTGTCCGGTCAAAGGTCACCATGGTTAGAGATGAATACGGCAGCGTCACACCTTTGGAAACATCAGAAATGAAATGTGTTGAGAAGAAGTTTTCATTGGCTCCAGTGATGGAGGTCGTGTCTAAAACATCTCAGGTAGTTAAAGAAGGAGACGTGAAATCAGAGACTGCCCAACAATTCATCAAACCTGGTGAACTACTACCAGACCTGCGATCAAGTAAAGAAGTCATTTATCAGATGGAAGATTGTCCTCCAGAGAAAGTAGGGTCTGTAAAGACAGAAGAGAAGTTATCTGAAGTAGAGAACGTTAAAGACGAAACAGAAAAGATTCAATTCATTAAAGAGAAAATACCAGAAAGAAGTAAAAGAAAGAAAACAACCATATCTGAACCAGAAGAAACAAATCAACAGTCTTTAATAGACAAAGAAACTCTAGTGTCTGTAATCAGCCAAACTACTGAAGGTCTTCAACCTGAAGACATTAAAACCAGACAGAAACAAACTGAAGACATTGGTTTATTAGATCAAACAGAAGGTAAAGACATCCAATCAAAGAAATCCAAACCTGTAAAGAAGAATGAACCAATCCAGTCAAAGATCGTCACAGTTAGAGATGAATACGATACAGTTTCTCCATTAGAACCAACAGATACAACATCTGAACACATTGACAAGAAGTTTTCATTGGCTCCAGTCATGGAGGTCGTATCTAAAAGATCTCAAATAGTTGAACAAGGAGATGTGAAATCAGAGACTCTCCAACGATTCATCAAACCTGGTGAACTAATAACAGACCTGGGATCAAGTAAACAGGTCGTTTATCAGATGGAAGATGGTCCTCCAGAAAAACTAGGGTCTATAAAGACACAAGTGAAGTTATCTGAAGTAGAGGATGTTAAAAATGAAACAGAAAATATTAGTTTCATTAAAGAAAAAAATAAAGTAAAGAAAACAGTCACATCTAAACCAGAAGAAATGACTCACCAGTCTGTAATAGAGAAAGAAACACTAGAAAAAGTATCTCCAATGGACAAAACCACTGAAGGTCTTCAACCCGAAGACATTAAAATCAGACAAAAACAAACTGAAGACATTGGTTCATTAGATCAAACAGAAGAAGACATCAAATCAAAGAAATCCAAACCTGTAAAGAAGAAGGAACCAATCCAATCAAAGATTGTCACAGTTAGAGATGAATACGATACAGTTTCTCCTTTAGAACAAACAAGTATAATGTCTGATCACATTGACAAGAAGTTTTCATTGGCTCCAGTGATGGAGGTCGTATCTAAAAGATCTCAAATAGTTGAACAAGGAGATGTGAAATCAGAGACTCTCCAACGATTCATCAAACCAGGTGAACTAATAACAGACCTGGGATCAAGTAAACAGGTCATTTATCAGAACAAAACCAAAGACACAGCTATGGAATCTAAGCCTGACTCAGTTCAAGACAAAACACAAACTCAAGTTAAAGATAAAAAACCTGACGAACAGGAACATCTTAACCAAACAACCTTAGCTCAGTTAGAAAGATGTCAACAGGCAGAGATAGAGAAAGAAAAAGACCAGAAACCCACAATAAAACCACCACAGATGAAGTCAGATCAATTAAAATCCTCCCAAAAAGAAGAAACGACATTAGACAAAAGTCCAAAAGTTTCTCTTGATGCAGCTCAGTCCAACACAGTCACTGTTAGACATGAATATACTACAGTTTCAGCATTTGAAGCTCTAGAACCAAAGGAACAAATGGAAAAAACAGTTTCATTTGCTCCTGTAATGGACGTCGCATCTGAAAAACACCTTATAGTATTAGATGGAGATACCAAATCAGACACGCTCATGAGATTTAGTACGCCTGACAGTGGAAAAAATGACATTTCATCACGAAAAAAAGAAGTTTATGAATCGAAAAGTCCAGAGTCTGTGACAGAAGGTGTACACGATATAACAAAACCAAAAAGAACCGATAAAAAAGTATTTGATGATGATATACAAAGACAGAAACAAAGTCGTCAAACTGAAGTGACAGCTATTTCTCAGCAAAAGATTCAAGAAATAGATGGAGGTGAAGGCATTAAAAACCAGAGAACATTCAATAAAGTTAAAGCAAAAGATGGTGAACGGGTTAAAGATGAAGGCGTTCAGGCTCAAACACAAACACTTGAAATAAAACAGGAGCAAACTGAAACTAAAGCATCAAAGACGCCAGTCATAGAATTTACACATGGAAAACTGCTGATCTGTAAAGAAGGAGACACCAAACCCATGTCTGTTACACCTGAAGTTTACACATCAGACCAATCAACAGTCAATAAAAGACAGAAATGGGAAGAGGACAGAGTTAGTCCACATGAGGTTAGGACCAAAGATTTACTTCATGACACTCAAGATAAAAATCATATCATAGGGACTAAAGATACAAAACAGGCTTCACTTGACAATGACAAACCTGATGCTAAAGTAGAAGAAATCCAGTCTTTTTCACTCATCGATCAAGAAAAAACTGTTAAAGTTCATCCTATTGAAGAATCATTAATAAAGCAGGGACGCGATGAAAGTAAAGCTGCTCTGATGCCAGAAAAATTGATTGAAACTAAAGAAAATGTAAGAGGTTTTACCATCGAAACAGGGGATGTTAATAAAGCTAAAATAGGTCAAGAAAAACAGTTTGAAACACTGAAAGTTGGTGAAGGTATTTCAGAAGATGCGTCAAAAAGAAAACAAAAATTGATTAAACCCGAGGATGTTAAGGTGGAAACAGTCACAGGAAAGGAGAAAATCATTAAAGATACTCATGAAAAAGACGAAATACAAAGAAAAACTATTAAACAGGAACAGACTGAAGGAATAGCATTGGTTTCACCCACAAAGAGGGATGAAGAAATGGACCAATCCCAACAGGAAGAAGTCAAGATTACTGGAAAATACAAACATATAGAAACAAAGGCTGAACATGAGCCCACGGTCACAAAACCATCAGTAACAGATGAAACCATGACAACGACAACAGAAACCAGCATCGGGAAACAGCAAACGGTGGTCGACAGATACATCCGTCCACAGGAAGTAGAACCTCAGAC
Source organism: Maxillicosta whitleyi (assembly GCA_029822895.1). Taxonomy (NCBI): domain Eukaryota; kingdom Metazoa; phylum Chordata; class Actinopteri; order Perciformes; family Neosebastidae; genus Maxillicosta; species Maxillicosta whitleyi. Next base: position 18,879,415 of record JAPSES010000104.1, on the reverse strand, counting down.
CGTCCACAGAGGAACTAAAGGTTCATCTGTGGAACCAGAAGGGACTGGAAGAACCTACGTTGGTGAATCCAGAGGTAGAACTTGTCATGTGTCACGAGCACCGAGTGTTTGTGATCTGAGCACCTGTTCCTCCTTGTCTTTACGTTCTCCAGTGGATCATCTCATAGCACCCATTGTTTTCCGACACCAACGCTGTCAGCTGAAACTGTGTCTCTTTCTTGGTTTTTGATCACTGATTCTAAACCAACACAGTTCCGTGTGGGTTTCCTGCCATCGTTTTTCTAATTCTGTGTGTTGTGTCTGTTCAGGAGGAGGTTTGGTTAAAGATGTAAATCACCTCCTGTTGTTTTTGTTGATTGTCCTTGGTTCTTGCATGGTTCAGTGCTCACCCCATCAGTCTTGAGAGTTTCTCATTGTCATGTCATTTTGTTTCCAAGTTCCTGTGAAGGAGAAGGAGTCGGCACCAGAAACCAAACAACCTCTGGTAAAACCTGAAGCTCCTCCAGAAGGTACTCACCCTCTTTTTCATGTATTTCTGTCTGTTTCTCTGTGTTTGCTTAAGGCATTCGTTCAGAATGTGACTCTTTATCCAGAAGAAGCTTCAGTTCAGAGGTTGCATTCCAGATCTTCGTTACCTTTTTGTCTAAAATGTCTTGTGTGTTAAAGTCTTTTTCTTGAATGTCATGTTTACTTGAAGAGAGAAAACCACAGGCTGCTAAAGTTCAAGAAGTTCCCAAAAAACCTGAAGAAAGTAAGAAGTTGGAGAAAAGAGTTACTCCAAAAGAAGAAGCAAAGCCAGGTATCTGAGGAAATTAATGTCTTAGAGTTTTAGAAATGAAACTGATCATTTTTGCGATGCTTCAACTTCCTCTTTGTTGTAACTGAAGAGGTGAAGCCGAAGCCGAAGGTAGAGGAACCAGTGAAGAGGGTTTCAGAAGAAGAAAAACCAGTGTTAGTTGAGAGGATATCACCAGAAACAGGTAGTTATTAAGCGACAATGAAGAAAATGTCATCTTTGTACCATCTTTACTCCATCTTCACCACAGATCGTCTATTATTGTTCTGTTTTATCAAAGTCTTTTAGGATTTTTTAAATTTTTTTTTGCTTGTCTGTCTGGTTTTCAGTGTGGCTCAACTCATTAGATCCAGAGTTTGCATGCCTTTTATTATTTTTGACACTTAAACCACTTAATATCACCTCTTTGCTTTGACTTACTTTGGCTCTTCATATCCATCTAAACAGGACTGCTTTGCTTTGTCACATTCTTCATCTTGTTTTAGTCAAATCTTTGGAACACATGGTGTGAATAATGAGTTGGACACCTTGATGTTCAAGGAGGTTTTCCTATGTTTTACATCAGTGAAGTTGCTTTTTTCTAATTGACTGATCTAACTAATGACTTTGTGACCTATACCTCTATATTAGATGAAACCAAGGGACCTGTCCAAGCACCGGGAGGAGTCAAGAAAGGTAGGACGAGTCATGATTACCACTGCTTTACCTCAGAACATACACAACACAACATACTTCAGCACAGAAGTACTTCAGCAGGTCCATCAGTAAAACTCCACCATGTCAGGTTGTCAACATTAAATGGAGAATTTAAGATGCATCCAGTTGTTTCAGATGTATGATTTGTATGTTTTTATGTGTTCAATGAAAGTTAGATTTGTCCTTCTGTGTCTTCGTTGTGTTTCTGTTACTGGTATCATGTCTTTATTTTATGCCTGGACATAAATGTCTATGCATAAATAAAGCACTGCAGAAATGAGACTTAAAACCTGGAAATGAGTTCACATTTTGAGATTCTGCCCTCTTGACTTGAAGCCGATGGGTTTTGGGTTTGTTTTTTCTTTGGATTTCATGCCCCACACACTACAGATCAGCTCTAGCTTTGAACAAACTAGAATAAAATGAAAGTGTTTGTAGAAGAACCTGAAAATTTAATTTGCACAAAGACGGTACTAGCCTTAGTTTTCATTTTGCCATTTGGATTTTAATGTAAAACATCATGAATTCTTTTCACTAGTGAAGGTTATCTTCATGAACTAAACCCATTCGCTTTGTGTCGAGGAACCAGGTGATGACAGTGAAAACATCTCATTCCTGCAGTGCTCTGTTATACTGTCAATTTCATGTCAATAAGTAATGTCCAACCTTTGCCACCTCAGAAATGGTTCTACCCAAAAAAGGTAAAACTCCAATGGAAGAGGAAGGAACATTTGAGATTCCAACTTTGAGGAAAACAACCAGGGTGATGAGGGTGGAGGAAGAGGAGCAGGAGATGATCAAACTGAAGAAGATTCCTTCAGTTCCTCCCAAAGAGGTTGAAGAGGAGGAGAAGCCTCAGAAGGTCACGACAACCACAGTCTTTGCCATCGAGGAGCTGGTGCATAAAGAAGAAGAATGGGAGATGTCGGTTTCCACCAGACAACCAGTGGAGGAGAGGAAACCTCGAGACAAAGCAGAAATGGTGAAAAAGCCTGAAGTTGTAAAACCTAAAGAAGAAGAGAAGAAGGAAGCTCCTAAGGATGCATGGACTCGCAAGAAACCAACACCAAAAGATGAGAAACCAGAGGATAAGATTTCCCTGAAGAAGACACCCAAGACTCCAAAGGAAGAGGAACCAGAACCACCTGCTGCTGCTCTGAAGAAGGTCAAAAAATTACCTGTGGATGAAGCAGAACCAGAAGCAGTCAAACTTAAACCATTCGAAAAGCCTGTGAAACCAGGAGAGGAACCAGAGAAAGAGAAGAAAGAGAAACCAGACAGAGAACCTCTTGCCTTCCAGAAAGGAGAACGGATGCCCAGAGAGGTGGAGCCCAAAGAACCTGCAAAGAAACCAGAGAAACCTCCTCCAGAAGTTAAAGAACCACCAGCCAAGGTACCAGTAGATAAAAAGACGACACCAGAGAAAGAAACAGAGGACGTCAAACCACCTACAAGAGTGAAAAAAATTCCAACACAGGAGCCTGAGGAGGTCAAACCACCATCAAAAATTAAGAAAATCCCAACACAAGAGCAAGAACCTGAAGGTGTTAAGCTGAAGCCCTTCACGAAGCCTTCTAAAGAAGCTGAAAAGCCTGAGAAGAAGCCGGCAGAGGACAAAGACAGGAAGCCAATCGATGACTTCCACCCCCGCCGCCCAAGTCCTGAAGAAAAACTGAAAAAACCAGAGTTTGAACGTGAGAAAAAACCAGAGATCCCTGAAGTTCTTGAGAAGAAGCCAGAGATGAAGCCAAAGGAGGCGGAAACACTTCCACCAGAGAAGAAGGTGTCTCCACCAACTCCAGAGAAGAAACCAGAGAAGGTTCCTGAAGAACCCAAACCTCTGCAGATAAAGAAGGGAGTCACGCCGAAGCCAAAAGAAGAAAAGGAAGATGTGGTGTTGAAGCCTATGGAGCAGCTCAAAAAGGTGGAGATGAAGAAGACACCATCTCCCAAAGTTGAGAAGCTGAAAGAGGCAGAACCTGTTCCTGTTGAGAAGATACCAAGCATTGATAAACTCAGAAAAGTACCTAAAAGCGTTTCACCAAAAGACACCATTGAACCTGTGACTCTCAAAAAGACCCCAAGGAAGCCGTCGCCGGAGGAGGAGAAGGTTAAAGCCAGGATCCCCATAGTGAAAGAGGTTTCTCCTGGAGCTGTGCAGATGAAGAAGATTGCGACTCAACCTGAGGAGGAGGTGTTTCAGGAGGAGGAGGAAGAGAGTGAGGAAGCAGAGGAGGAGGAGGCCTGGGGCTGGGAGCTCGTCCCCAGTGACAGTTATGGCTCCGAGGACTGGGAAGGTGAAGCAGAGGAAGGTGCTGTGGAGGTTCCGGGGGTGACCAGGAGAGGTGAGACGGTGGAGGCTCCGCCTTCAGTGGCCGACAGCCAAGATCAAACCTCACATCATCCCCTGAATAATCTCCACCCATGTGTTCCATCATGCCTCCATCTTCTGCATCACTTCTGCGATTTACGCCATCGTGGCTCTTATTTTCACTGTTTGGTCATCGTCATCGCTTTCTGTCATTCCTGTTTGTCTTCCATTTATAATTATGTCATTCATGTCCATCAACATGTCGTCTCCATTTTCAGTCCATCCAGTTAGTGCTGGAAGATCTGACATTCTCATTTCATGGATGATCTTAATGGCTTGCAGCCTGGTCTAAATGTGTTTAAATGGACCAAGTTGTCCTCAGGTTGCCCACGTTGACCTACAGGAGCTTGAGGAGGTAAAGTCCAGTGGGTGTCTATCTGGAGGTCCAGAACCCTCCAGAGAACCTGGTGGAATGTGGTTGTAACTCCTGATCATCATTGGTTGTAACTCCTGATCATCGTTGGTTGTAACTCCTGATCACCACATAATGTTTTGTCAGATCATCCAACTCTACGTCCATCATGACATTGGTTGTTTTTGTTCTGTTGTGATTCTATATCCTTCATATTTGATCTCCATCATTTAGGTTTCATTCACTGTCATTATTTCATATCATTCCATCTCTGTTACTCCATGTTTCTTATCCATCAGTCGACTTTGCCTTACGGCATTAACACTGTGTTCAGAAAATTCACTCTAACTGTTTCTGAACAGAGGGACAGCCAGCAGAAGAAGCAGGAAGAGGTAGAGGTCGAGGCCTGAAACGTAAGTCCAACGCCTCTGAATTCACATCAGGAAAACCCTTCTACATCCTGTACAGCAGATCTGAGAGGGTCTCTGAGTTGACATGAACCTGACGTGTTCGATCGATATTTCAGCGAAGCAGACTCCATCACCTGGTGAGGGGCGGGGCCGCGGCGTGAGGCCCGGTGGCAAAGGTCCGACACCACCAGAGGAGCCTTTTGCAGGGTTCAAACTCAAAGCCGTCCCCCTGAAGTTTATCAAGAAGCTTCAGGACATCGTTCTGCAGGAGGCCGAGTCCATCGGTTCCTCTGCTGTCTTCGAGTGTGAGGTGTCGCCGTCCACGGCTATCACCTCATGGATGAAGGATGGAAGCAACCTGCGCGAGAGCCCCAAGCACAAGTTCACCTCTGATGGCAAAGATCGCAAGTTGAACATCATTGACGTGCAGCTGTCGGACACCGGCGAATACACTTGCATCGCCAAGAACGCCGGCAAGGAGATCCAGTGTACAGCCAAGCTCATCGTGGAAGGTATTTGTATTTGTATTCATGTGACACAACAACAGCAACATTCTGTAAAGAGCTGCAGCCTTTCTGCACAAATGATCCAACTGTAACATCAGTTTATGACATAACTATATCTGCAGAAAGACCTGAAAATGCAGGAGGATTTAGTTCAACTGAAGAAATATAGAAAAATACGTATTTATTGTCAGAATCAGAATGGGTTTCCATCAAATACCAAACAAGACACCAATCAAACAATGTCCAAAACAGTCACAATATGGCGTTTTTTGTTTTTTTTTTCTTCAGTCATATTCTTAAAATTCAAAAATAAAACCTAAATGTGGTGTGTGATGTGGCAAAGCGATGAACAACTCTAGAACAACAGGTGCAGGTGATACAGTTACATAAGCCTAAGAACAGATGAACTTCACTAATAGAACGTATTATAGAGTGTTACTGCACCTGTTCAGACAATAGATGAAATAGATTAGGGTTAAAAACAGGCTGAGCTAAAACCAAATCATAACCTTCATAAAATCCATAAAAACAACCCTAACAACAGAATAGAATGACCAACAGGATTAAAAATAGTGTTTCAGTGCGTTTCCTTATTTTGTTTGATGGATGTGGAAATAAAACAGAGCTGTAGGCCTTTAGTTTTCCTTCTGTTATCTGTGAACGAGCAGAACAACTGGACTTTTATTAACCCTCCAGTATCAGAGGTCCTTTAATCACCTAAATCGCATAATATGCACTGTCGTACTAATGTATAAATGTTTTTCAGTTTGTTTGTAACTTTTTAATGTTTTTTGTATTTCATCAACTTGAGCTATAAACAAAAATACCAAATACTCAATAACTGTTATATTTTTAACCCTCTAAATAATATGTTTGTAATGTAAACAAACCATATTTTTGATGCAGAAAAAATTTGTTTACTGCATAAAAATTTGATTACTTGTATTTAATCCTAGCATATGTCAGTGATTAACACTAACATAATGATATAATATGTATGTTAATGTGCGTTTTTATTTTTTGTACTACTGTAGGTCAAATGTTAAATGCTGGAATGTGTCGGTGAGTTTTGTACTTGGTAGAAGGGTGGTAGTTTAGGAATTTAACATTGTTTACAATGTGTTTATTTTAGTGAAATTGGAATTTTGTCCCAAAAAAATTGTGAAAAATAATATGACCTTTTATAGTATGAAATGTAAAGTGTACATTCTATGGATATAGAGGAAGGGCAGCTGTTGTTTAAATGTATGAGTTTGGACTTTTCCAGACCTGTATCTGACCAAACTCAGAGGAACCAGAGTCTGATCCACCTGGTGGTGGTTGCATGGTTCTGTTGGTTATGGATCTGATCTGGGTTTTTCTTCTTCAGAACTTCCTGTGAAGTGGCTGAAGGAGCTGGATGAGGAGACTTCAGCGCTCAAAGGTCAACCCATCTACATGACCTGTGAGTTGAACAAGGAGAGGGAGGTGGTCTGGAAGAGGAATGACCAAATCCTGAAGCCTAAGGCCAACAAGGTCCAGATCAACATCATCGGTATGCAGCACGCCGTCACCATCCAGAACTCCTCTGAGGCCGACGCTGGTGTATACACCTGCCACGTGGATGGACAGGAGGACGTGAAGACCACCACCAACGTCAAAGTGATCGGTGAGCGTCGGACAACACCACCCTGGATCTGAAGGACAGGAAGTAGGAAATATACGTAATTGGGACGCCATCAGGTTAAACTGAGGAAACAAAAAAAAACCCAAAAACATACAAATATTTAAATACATGAAAAAAAGGACAAAAAAACAGTCCTGAGCACAGAATTAAACACATGTTGCATACTTTCATTAAAAGACAGTAACAATAATAATAATGATAATAATGATATTGAGCAATAAATGAATGATTTATAAAGAGCCAATAGATCCGTACAGCAATATTTATTATATTATTATATTATGTATTATATTATATTATATTATATTATATTGGCAGACTTATGTATTTTTGGTCAAGGAAGACAGTAACAAATACAGCAAGAAGATAGGGCCATTATTTTGGAGATATTAATCATTTTGGAATACAGTCGCCTGCAATCATGTTGTTGTGGCGGTGACTGCTGGACAAATGCGGTACAGCATGTATGAATGCACAACATTATAAAAACTACCACATCCAGAACCTGTGGATCCCTGCAGGTCAGCGTTCTAGTATCTTTATCATAATACTGGACGGTGTCAGAGCATCTGTGTGTGTGTGTGTTTGTCGGCACGATTTTGACAAATCACAATGTTTTTACCTGACCAGTTGGGTACTGACAATTAAGGAATAGTCCCGTCTCCATATAAACTGCAAGTTGATAGAACCAATATTTATAACCATGCTGCATGATGGGAAATGAAGCAAAAAAACACAAATGCCACATTTACTCCTGCAGTCCCAACATGTCAGTATTAACATTGGCACTGACCTACAGTCATATGGTCTGTGTGTACTGAGAGAGAGAGAGAGAGAGAGAGTGAGACTGATATACAGTACCAGTTAAGAGCGTTTGGACACACCTGCTCAATTATGGACCGCAGATGGCCAACAATTGCTCAGGTTCACTGGGAATATTTAAAAACCATTGGACAACATTTCAGGTGACTATGTTATGAAGCTCATCGAGAATGTCAAGAATGAGCAAAGCAGTAATAAACACAAAGGTGGTTATTTTGAAGAATTTAAAATGTGAAACATATTTTCAGTTATGTGACGCTTTTTTTAAGTACATAATGCCACATGTGTTCATTCATAGTTTTGATGCCTTAAGTGAGAATCTACAATGTAAATGGTCTGGAAAATAAAGAAAAACCAGGCGTGTCTAAACTTTTGATTATTCGTGTAGAAAAGAGAGAGACAGGTAAAGTACGTCCCAGTGATGAAGAATGTTGGATGTGGATGTTAAACATGGTGTTGGTGTTTTCCAGAAATCATTAAGGACTGGATCGTGAAGCCCCTCAGAGACCAACATGTCAAACCGAAGGCCACCGCCACCTTCAAGTGCGAGCTGTTCAAGGAGACGCCCAACTGGAAGTGGCTGAAGGGGGAGAACGAGGTGACGCCATCAGACAAGGTGGAGATCAAGAAGGACGGGAAGGAGCTGACGTTGACCATCAAGAACTGTCAACCTGAGGATGTGGAGGAGTACGCTATGGAGGTGGAGGGACGCCTCTACACCGCCAAACTCACCCTCGGAGGTGGACCTGACTCCGCCCACCACACAAACATACACTGGACTCACACCTTAAACCATGGATGTTGAATATGTGTGTGTTCAGGTTCTACAGTCAGTCCAATATGGTCTAAAGTGGGACAGACCAGTAAAATAAAAACAGAATAACCTATAAATATTGACAAATACTAACTTTAGTCTTAGTTTAAGTGTAAAAAAGTCTGAAAATATTTTACATTATTTACAAACTATCCTTTGGTAAAAACAATGAATAACCACAACAACCTGAAAAATAAGTACATTTTAACAATATTATTTACACATCATGTTCATTACAAATGCACAAAATATTTAGTAAAAGGCAGAATACTGTTAAAATTACAGATTAAAAAAAACTTTATTTATCCCCAGGGTGGAAACATGCATGCAGTCTAGTGGTATTATGCTTTTATACAATCCAAGAAATGCAAAAAAAAAAAAAAAAAATTAAAAATATAGAATTAACAAGAGCAATAATAAGAGCAAGAGCAACTATGTAGAATTAAAAAAAAAAAACATTGGTTAAGTGCAGAAAGGATTGGAAATAATGAATTTTTTTTTTCCCTAACCCACGTTAGGTCATATTGGTCTGAATGTAGAATATAAAACTATATTATGACTTTTGTCCCGTTACAAAAGAAACATCTGAATTCAACGTGTCCACTTACTTATGTCCGTTTGTGTAGACAGTTATGACATGAGGATAATAATATGTGTATAATTTCCAGTAGAAGTTGAATCTAACATCACATATTGACTAACGTCGTCCTCAGAGCGTGAGGCTGAGATCCTGAGGCCTTTGGCCAGCGTTGACGTGGAGGAGAAACAGGACGCCATGTTTGAGACTGAGATCTCTGAAGACGACGTTCCAGGAGAATGGAAGCTGAAAGGGGAGGTTCTGACCCGATCTCCGGTAAGAATGTATGTTTGTGTCATGGCTGGGCAATAAAAAACACTGGAAATGCTGTTGGGAACGTTAAAGCCAACAGGTCGGATCAGTCCCAACATCAGAAGGAACAAACGTCGTTAGAGTTCATTAACACCTTTTAATTAGTACATTTAATTATTGATTTTCTGTCGAACCTACAGTTACTTCAGAATTCATTTAGTCTCTATATTTAACCTTTAATAAGTAATTTATATCCATTTATTCTAATGTTATCCTCTGTATTTTGCATTTTTTTTGTGTGTAAATCATGTATTTTCCTATATTTAATTCACTGATCACATTCATTTAAGATCAGAGTAAATTCAAAGGTTATTATATCAAAACAGAGAAAGCTGAAGAAAATGGAAACATCTGAATATCTTTATTTTTATTCGTTTTATTTATTCATTTTGTTGCCTGTTTTATTATTTTTTCTTCAGATTAGATTAGATTAGATTAGATTAAAAAAAACAGCAGTGAAAAAGCAGGCAATTGTACATTGTAAAATACTGGTAAAACTAACAAATAACAGTAATAATAATATAGTGGTAATAATAATATTTAATTAGTTAATAATTAATAATTCATATGTTATGTTATAACAGTATAATATGATATATATAATCACATGATAAAAGTTGTAATAAAGTGATAACGGTCACTAAGATAAGTAGTCGTAATAACAAGTAATAAGTATCATAAGTAATAGTAAAAAATAAAATAAATAATAAAATAAATTGCCAATGTCAACAAACAAGAAACACTGGACACATAAACCATAATTATTAAGATGAATGCACTATATCTCCCAATCCTGACCTCTGACCTCTCCTCTCGGTGTCTTGGCCTTCTGAGTGTTTGATTGGTAACTATGGCGACCTGTGTTCCCTAGACATGTGACATCCAGATGGAGGGTACAGTTCGCCGTCTGACACTGAAGAGCTGTCAGGTGGACCAGGCCGGCGAGGTGTCGTACCAGGCCCTGAACGCCGTCACCAGCGCCATGCTCACCGTCAGAGGTAAGATAATGCCACACCCCTGTCCGCCACAGGACCACAACCGCAACCAGAACCACGGTGTTAGCTGTAGAAGTAAAACTTTAAGGTCCAATGAAATGAAGCGTCAGACTTTAAAGGTCCAGGGTTTTCATGAAGATCCTGAAGCCGAAGGTGGAATTTACATGTTGGATCATCATCATTTCCAAAGGTCCACAGGGTCCAGTTCTGTATTCGGTTCGATCCAGATGAAACCTGTGTGTAGATGCTCTGTCTGTCGTCATGTGTCTGTCATAAATGTGTGTTCCAGTGTTAAATCTACACAACAGCATCAGTTTATGAGATGTCAGCAGCACTTTCATGAACCTGCTGATCCGGACAAAATAATACACAAATCAACTTCATGGTAGGAGATTCAAAGGTCAGAGGTCAGAAACTGGAAGTAGATGTTTAAAAATAGGAACTGAAAATCCAGAAGAGTTCCATGAAGACCCTGGTCCTGGTCCTGGTCCTGGCTTGATCCTGGTCCTCCAAAAGAAACATGATGGAAGATGAAGTTCATGATGAAGAAAATAACTAGATGAAAACAGAAGAACATGATGGCGGACTGGTCCTGATCCTGATCCTGGTCCTGGTCTTGAAGACATCTGGAATAGACTTTGAACCTGAACCAGTTGACCCAGATAATCCTCATGAGTCCAGCAGAACCCAAATCTGTTTACTATAAACTCAGCATTCTTCATAGAGTAGAAGGAGAATAATGTAGTTTTAACAACAGTCACGTTTGTTCCACTGAGAGGATAACACTGGACCTGAAGCAGATCTGGAACATGATCCAACTCTGGACTGAACTGACACCAGCCCATCAAGTTTTCAAATAAGAAAAGAAATCCAGACACAAACTGTGTGAAAATCACCTGAAAGACAAATAACAGGAGACAGAGAGGACAGAGACACAAGAACCATAATTAAACTCAATGACAGAAGAAGGCAGATGACTAAGAACAGAAAAAACCCAATAAAGGTCTGTAGAACGTTTTAATCACATGTGAAAATGAACATGAAAAGGTTTGAACTCGTCTGGACTTGATCAGTGAATATGTTGGATCTTTATAAACTGATACTGTTAGTTTTATGTCCATGATGTTGGTGTTGTTCTCATTATCATTGTAGTTCTTGTTGTTGTCCTTGTGTTCTTGCTCTCATTGTTCTCATTGTGCACATGCGTCATCATTGTGTTCTTGTTGTTGTTGTTCTTGTTGTATTCTCATTGTGTTCTTGTTCTCGTTGTTGTTGTTCTTGTTGTATTCTCATTGTGGTTCTAGTTGACGTTGTTGCACCTGTGTTGCCTTATAATCCAGAGATCGAAATGGACTTTGTAGTCCCGTTGAAGGACGTCTCAGTGCCTGAAAAGAAGCAGGCCAAGTTCGAGTGCATCATCACCAAGGACGTGTCAAAGGTCATGTGGTACCGTGGGGCAGATATTATCACCCCAGATCAAAAGTATGACATCATCGATGATGGAAAGAAACATATGTTGATCATAAACTGCTGTGAGTTTGATGACGAGGACGAATATACGATTGAGGTTTTGGGTAAAAGGTCGACGGCGCGACTGTTGGTGGAGGGTAAGTGTGTGAGAACCTCCGGTCTTTGACACATTCAGTTGTTTGTTTCCTCTCTCATGTGGAACTAACTCACATGAATACACCTATAGGTATCAGACTCAAATTTATATCGCCGATAAAGGACCAAACGTTGAAGGAAGGCAAAACGGCTCGCTTTGAGCTGGAGCTTTCCCATGACAACATCCCGGTTACCTGGTACAGAAACGATGCCAAAATCCACCCGAGCAGAACGGTGATCACGCATGTGGACGGAAAGAAGCATGTTCTAGAAATAAGGGAAGTCACTCTGGATGATACTTGTCAAATTAAGGCGGAGGCCAAAGGGATGCCGACCATGGCCAACCTGACGGTCATAGGTAAACCCTCATTAAGTGTCTCCACCCGTTTTCCTCCACAGCTCCATCCATCCTTTTCCATGTGGTCACATGTGTGTGTGTGTCTGTCAGACTTTGGTGTGTTTTTGTGTTCATTTGTGTGCCCATCGTCCATTTGTCTGGTTCCATAAAAGTGTCGATCTCCAGTCGTCAACCCTACATTTCCCTTCCAGAGGGCGACGCGTACTTCACCGTTAAACTGCAGGACTACACAGCCGTGGAGAAGGACCAGGTGGTGTTAGACTGTGAACTGAATAAAGACGTAGAAGTCCTTTGGTATCATAACGAGACCGAGATCAAAGCCTCCAAAACGGTGAGCGTTAAGGCCGAGGCCAAACGCAGAACCCTGGTCATTAAGAAAGTGGGAGACAAAGACAAAGGACAGTACGTCTGTGACTGTGGGACGGACAAGACGACAGCCGTGCTGCACATCGAAGGTAAAACCCTCATCTTCCACCTGTTCCCACCCGCCCTGCCTCCTAACTCCACCCAGATTTAATAGTGTTCACACCTGAAGCATCGCCCTCATCTCGTCACGACAACTGCTCTCTCAGCCGTTTGTTTGTGTGTCATCTTTATGGTGGGAACACCTGGACCTGGTCTAAAGGTCTGGTAGTGTTTTTCCACCCCTAACTCATCTTGTCTGTTCTGGTTTGTAACTTTGTTTGTTCTTAACAACACTTCAGAGGCCCCTCCGTCTGAACAAACAAACCCCTTCATTGGTTTTTAATGCCCATCTATTGTGAAACCTGGAGGATCCAAAACCTCCATGAAGAACCACATGGTGTCTCAGATCTCAAGACTTATTACAGATTTATTAGAACATCAGAACTCTGCACATCCTTAAAAACCCTCCAGAAGTATTTTATTCATTAAATTAATTCATCACACCAACTGGGATCATGTACCCAACAACCTCAGTCATACATATAGCATTTTATTAATTTATTTACCTTTATCTACTCTTATCTTGAGCTTAAGTTGTGTTCTTTTGTGTTGTTGTTCTTTGGTTGATATGAAAAGGCCACGTCAACATTCATATTCAATTTATCTATTACTAAGATTTTACAGATTCAGTGTAAACTGACTGTTCATCCAAGATTTAATGTAAACTGATCGGACCAATATTTTATGCATTAACCTGTTCCTTGCACATAATTCGTGTCTTTTTTAATATGTAGATAAAATCAAACCTGCACAACCCATTCGGGAAAACTGTAAAATAAACTTTTAAACTCAACTACGAAGAATCTTATCTTTAAAACAAGGCATAACATGAATATATTGACTAAAGTTGCTGAAGCCTTATTGTATTTAATAGAAACATGTCAGGTTAAATGTTTCAGTCACTGCTGTGAATCTGTTTCATGCTTGAATGCCTGAAACCAAGGTTGATTTCCTATTGTCTTTATCTACTTGAATGACATCAACTTTTCCCTCATTTTTAACTGTTTCTAACTTTTATTAGTCCTTTTGTTTCTGGTGACAATAGCTTTGTTTAACATCCTGTGATCAATCACAATGTCCAGACTCTGTAGATGAACTGGACCAAGACCACCTGTGTTGGCCAGACCAGTTGTTGGGTCTGGATCAGGGTCTGGGGGAGGTTTAAGACTTGGACACTTGGTTCAGACCAAACTGTAAAGTCTGAAGATCTGGATCCAATTCAGTCCATTCAGCTCCAATAAATAAAAAACAGACCAGGTTTAGGTCCCATCATGTCCACGTTAGGAGACCTGCCTCAGCTTTCCCTTCCAACACCGAGAACCATGTGGTTTCTGTAGTTCACAGCCCAATGAAGGAGGGTTTATTAACCGTGTTGTGTTAGTTGTGTTCATGTTCTGTTTGTGTTCATGTTTTGTGAGTTTATTGGTTCGTGTCCAGTAAGAGTTCTGTTCGTTCTCTTAAACGTCAGCTCGTCACATCAAGGTTCTTCGTCCTCTGTACGGCGTTGAGGTGTTCACCGGAGAAACGGCTCGATTTGAGGTCGAGCTCAGCGAGGACGATGTCCATGGCCAATGGAAACTGAATGGCGAAGTCCTCAGTCCGTCTGCCGTATGTGTCTTAAACCATCAGAACTCAGGTTTTCTTTTACTTCAGCTCATTTTCATCTTGATCCCAAAGTGTTTCTGGGTAAAATCCGGATGAAAGTGAACTGAAGATGCTGTGTCAATCTTGTGATGTTTCTTTTTGGTGAAATGCTGAAGTTTGTCGGCCATCTTTAGGATGTTGAGATCATCGAGGACGGAGCCAAACACACTTTGGTTTTGTATAACTGCAAACTGCCTCAGACAGGCGAGGTGGCGTTTTCCGCCGCCAACGCCAGGTGTTCTGCCAACCTGAAAGTGAAGGGTGAGCGCCTACTTCTACCAAAACCATGGTCCAGCTGGTTTTCGGTCTGCTTCACTTCTTAAAACCTTTGTAGAAGTGGCAGATCTGTAGAATTTCTGTTACAGGTCCTATTTTGGCTCCACCTTAACCCTGTGTGTCTGAACCTACAGAGATCCCAGTTTCATTCATTACGCCATTGAGCGACATCGAAGTATATGAAAAGGACGAAGCAAAGTTTGAACTGGAAATTTCTCGAGAGCCTAAAAATTTCCGTTGGCTAAAGGGTCCTCAGGAGTTATCAAACGATGATAAGTTTGAGCTTCTGGTGGAAGGAAACAAACACAGTCTCATTATCAAATCGGCCAAATACGAAGATGAGGCCAAATACATGTTTGAGGCTGAAGACAAAAGGACGTCTGGAAAACTGACCATCAAAGGTAATGTCAGTCTGAGACCAGAGGGAGAACCCGGTTGTGTTTTCTGTGTTTGGTCTGTTCACTGTAGAACTTTACGTCACAGCTCAGTGAAGAGATAATAATGAATCAGGACCATGAACAAGACTGAATCATCATTTTAGACCTGGTTCTGGTGCAGATACTAACAGGCTTATACTAATATTAACCTGTTGGACCGGACCAGGTTGCAGATTCTGTTCAGTCTGAGCTGTAATGTAAAGATCTGCTGGTGTTCCTGAAGCCTTTCAACTGATGACCAGATGGGGTTGGATTTATTACTGTGATGTTCGAGATGAACTGGACCAGTTGGTTATCCAGACTCATCAGACCTTATTGATAAAACAGTTCTAGTTCAGTTATGATGAACTCCTCAGATTCAGGACAAACCCCCCTTTGACATAAATGATAAATGTATTAAATGCAGATCAGTGAATCCAAAGATCATTAAAACACAGGACAAATCTGAAATGATAAAAGAACCAACATTGTTTAATAAATACTGAAAAATAGACTTGATTTATCTAGACGTTAAAGTCTATACATGTTTACGAGACAATAGACAATGGCGAGAGAATGAGAAAAACTATTAAAAAACTACTTGAATGTTATTCATCGTTAAGCCAAATGGATTAAAAACTCAAAACAGGACATTATTAAATAGGTTTGACATAAAACTTTGAATGAATACAGGTTTAAAGAAAGTATTTAACAGATAAAAGTGAATAAAAGTAGATGGAACACAAAAAGAAATACATATATTTACATCACATACAGAAAAGACCATTTAAGATGTTTCTATGTGACCATTTCATAGAACAAATGAGTATTAATGATTCAGTTTTTGTTTTTATTGAGTTTTGATTCTTTAGTTTGAGTTAAATTTACAACTAGATCCTGTGTTTTATTGGAGTTTTTACTGAATTTTATTGAAGTTTTAGTTTGATAACTTTGTTGAACATCTGTTACAGTTAATACAATTTCATTTCTCATGTGTATTTATGTTTTCAATTGGTTGAAAGCTCAGATTATAAGTAAAATTCATTGTAATCTTTACAGATATAAATATTGGGCAGTGCAGTCTGTAGGGGGCGATAGTACAACAGTAGACTGGATTAAACCCAACTAATCTGGTTTTATTGGTCAGTTATTTATTTAAGGAAGGCTTTGGAAAATATTTACTCATTATCTGTGGATAATTAAAGCACAGGAAACACAACTGTTGATGCAGAATGATTGTGTTTGTGTTGGATTGGACTCGGGTCAGGTGGTTTTTGTCCTTAACGTCAGAGTTCCATCCCTGTCTCTGTCAGGTATTCGTCTTGAGTTTATCAAACCCATTAAAGATGTGACGGTGAAGGAGCGTGAGACAGCCGAGTTCAGCGTTGAACTGTCTCATGATAAGATCCCAGTGGTTTGGTACAAAAACGACGTGCGTCTCCATCCCAGTAAATTCGTACACATGTCGGAGGATGGACGAGTCCACACGCTGGCCTTTAAGGAGGTGACGCTGGACGACACATCCATGATCAAAGTGGAGGCAATGGGGAAGACGTCAGAGGCCATGCTCACTGTGCTAGGTGAGTCCAACTGACCAGCAATCTGTCCATCTGTCCAACACTCCATTAGTCCAACAGTTCATTTGTCCAATAGTTCATTAGACCAATAGTCCACCTGTCAAACAGTACAACACTACATTAGTCCACCTGTCCATTAGTCCAACATTACATTAGTCCAACAGTTCATGACTCCAACAGTCCATCTGTCCACTTGTCCAACAGTCCACCTGTCCCACAGTCCATTACTCCATTAGTCCATATAAGGAAGAAAAAGTGAAGTATCTTTTTAATTTCAGTTTTGCTTCATGTAATCATTCATGTATTAGTTTCCATATCGCACATGAATTTCATGTCTACAGTTAAAACAGTCACATCTCATTCCACATGTGAAATTCCATATTTTGATCATAGTAATAGACCCTGCTGAGTGGTCATTCAGGTTGTTCAACTTGCTGTTCCTGTGTGTTCCTGCAGAGGGCGACCTGTACTTCACGGCCAAGCTTCAGAACTACACCGCAGTGGAGAAGGATGAGGTGGTTCTGTCCTGTGAACTGAGCAAACCCTCTGGCAATGTCCGTTGGTTCAAAGACGGTAACGAAATCTATCCCTCCAAGAATATTCTTGTCCAATCAGACGGCAGAAAGCGCACTCTGGTCATCAAGAGGACGGCGAAGCGTGACATGGGATCATATACCTGCGACTGTGGCACAGACAGAACCACAGCTGACCTGAACATCGAAGGTAAACATACCTCGATCCACGACCAGGCTCCTCCCCTTCCACACCTTGATCAGGACTACAGATCAGGCCTCGCCTGCCATCGAAACAGAAGCCCCGCTCACCTGAATCTGAGTGTTTTCTGTTGTGAGATGCTGTTCATGATGAGGATCCGACTCTGTAGATGAAACTGGAGGATGATGAACATTTATTTATATAGTGTCACATCATAACAAAAGTTACCTGATGACACCCACATCATACATGAAGAAAGTGAGAGTTAAATCATACATGAAGAAAGTGAGAGTTAAATCATACATGAAGAAAGTGAGAGTTAAATCATACATGAAGAAA
>JAPSES010000104.1:18841400-18861604 GCA_029822895.1 Maxillicosta whitleyi | reverse complement strand
AAATCATACATGAAGAAAATCAGTTAAATCATACATGAAGTCAGAGTTAAATTGTACATGAAGAACTGGTTAAACCTGTATGAATGTAGGGAATCAGTTAGTTTCTGGTCTCAGTTTTATAAAAGGTCATGTCAGGACTAGAGTCTTCAGAGTCGGTTTTCGTCTGGACAGTTATTTTTTTCTGCTTTTGCATAAACTGTAAGTCACTCTGAAGTGACGGCTCATCTTTCGTCTGCCTGTCCTGTTTATCTGTTGGTTTTTCATTGGAGAATCTCTGCTGTTTGTTGTTTGTCTTCAGTGTCAGCTCCAGATTCTCTTGTTTGTTTGTTTGTTTGTTTGTCAGTCCGGTCGTGGTTGTCTGTGTCTGAATAACCTGTGTTGCGTCTGCAGAGCGTGACATTAAGGTGGTGCGTCCACTGTACAGCGTGGAAGTCATCGAGACTGAGATGGCCAAGTTTGAAACAGATATTTCAGAGGAAGATCTTCATGCCACCTGGAAACTGAAGGGAGAGACTCTGCATCCATCTGCTGTAAGAACAAGACCAGAACCCACCACTGTTCTGATCCCAGAAGAATCAGAACAGTTAGAAGCATCAAAATACTTAGAAGATCCAATGAGCAAATATAAAAACCAGGTGGAGATGATGGGTCAGTTCCAGTTAAAAGGTGTGTGTTTGTTCCAGGATGTGGAGATCAAACAGGAAGGAACCCGACACACATTGATCCTCTTTAACTGTCGTAAAGACATGGCAGGAACCGTCGACTTCTCTGCGGCCAACGCCAAGTCGTCAGCTCAGCTCAGGGTCAAAGGTGACTCAAATCACACTCTGTGGGCGGATTTATTCCACAGGTTCCACATGAAAATGTCACATTTTGCAGATGACGCCTTCATTTATTTATCAAATCCAACTTAATCCATTTAAGATTTTCTCTTCATTGCGGTCGGTCAGCTGATGCTCTTCTGAATCTTTATGTCTTTGATTATATCCGTGGCTTCTTTGTTTAATTAGTTTGTTGTGTTTTTTAATTTCCAGGTAAATCAGTCGATCCTCATTTAACTAAAAAAAACATGATGTGTATTTAATTTGGGGAAAGTGGTAAGTTTTACACTATCTTCGAAACATCTTTGATATTATTTGACAGGAGTCTTTATCTTTTATCTTTTACAGATAAATAAGTCACAGCTCAGGTCAATGACATGAATTCAATTGTGATTCTTCATCACATTTGTTAAACAGGTTATTTTATCTGTAAAAACATAAACTCAGTTCAAGTTGATTCAGAGATTTTTTAAAGTTTCAACTTCAGAATCGATTTGTTTTTGTCTAAATTCTTAGAAGGAAAAATTATGTGAATTTGTTTTTTTAAACAAATAGAATAAATGTACGCTGAGCTTTAAAAAATATTAACATTTAACAGAAACAGATTCATGGATGTGAGGAATTTTACCCAACATTGTCAGCAGGATATGGATATGTTAAAGATTTACCTGCATCAGCACCAGATGTTTAATATTATATCCAATCTAAATGTTTAAAACCTATAGAAACAGAAACATTTAATGTTATATAAATGTTTAAAAGTTATAGATACAGACATATTTCCAGAAAGTGAGTTTGTTAAGCAGCTAGAAATGACAGTTTGTTGAAAGGATTTAGCAAAAGAGTCATCGTCCAACAGTTTTAAAGCTGTGCAATGTGATGTTTAGACAAGTGGAGGGAGCTTCTACTTTACAACCCTCGAACTCATTCAGTAACAAACATAACGAACTGAAATGGTTTCATCAAGATCCAAAGTAAAAATAGAACTAAAACCAAAACTACTTAATTCATGAAACCGAAACAAACTGAAGCAGCAGGCTCTTCAGTCTGCTGGCGTCCTTTTTCTGGTGGAAGTTTTGTGGTGTTGCGGCGTTGGTGCCGGCGATGTGTTGCAGATAAACAGCCGATTAAATGACCATCCATGTGAGCTGATCTGCTGTCAGCACTGTCAGGCCTCCTTCAACGGGCAGTTAAAGGACGTTAATTCAGGCATGTGAGGCAGGTCGCTGTAAATACTTGTTAATCCAAACTGACACCAAAACTTCCATGGCCCTGAGGTGTCATGGCGAGGTCGGTCCGGCGTGATGTCAGCCCCCAGTGCTGCTCGGTAACGTTGGGTAACTCCACTTCACATTCAGCTTTTCCAGGAAAATATGCAGGCGCTTTTTGATTGACAGGAACAGACTGGGACCCCTGAGGTGGGCCGGTGGCCAATCAGGCCTCTCGGTTATTTTAGAAGCCACATGCCTTATGTAGAGGCAGCGGGGGTGATTGGCAGGAGGCAGGACGCGACCCCAGCCCTCACTGGTTCCTTTTGGCCTTATACATCTGACAGCAGGTCGTATGCTAATGAGCGAAACCCCCCAATGCCAAGTCCCGCCGGGCTGTGTTCAGTTGTCCTGGGGGCTTCAGCGGCCTGCCTTCGGTCAACCACACCATGCGGACTAGCCTCTGAGGATTAGCCGCTTTCTCTGGGATTTCTTTTGGATTGTGAACATTTCAGGGAGGGGGGCTAACCATGTCTTCTCCCCAATCCAAAGCCCGGGTGATCGGCCTGAAACGTCCCCTGAAGGATGTAACTGTGACCGCCGGGGAAACCGCCACCTTTGAGTGTGAGCTGTCATTCGAGGGCATCGTCGTCGAGTGGTTCCTGGGGGGTAAAAAGCTGGAACCAAGCGACAGAGTAAGTTCACTGCACCTCAGCACACGGTTCATTCTTCATATAAGGCCTTGGTTCTGCCTGGGCCCGGTAGGATTCCAGCAGAGCATTCGATCCTGGTTTTGAGATAACGCTGGAGGGGAGGCTTTTCTGCCCTGCAAGCGTTTTCTCTGGGTTATTTTTAACAGCTGCAGGAGGCAGGTGGCAACAGGAGCTATTTGACAACTTGGCTTTAAAATCACAGCTAAAGTGAAGGAAAGAGTCTAGAAACCAGGTCGGAGTTGGGCCTGGAACCGGTCCAGTCATCAGGCAGGATTAGATTGATTATTGGCTGAAACCTGAGCAGCTCCCAACAAAACATGAGCCACATGTTTGGTTTTACAGCTCATTTTCACTGCACGTTACACAACCAACATAAAGACACAAAACAGCATAAGAACCAGAGGTGGGTTAATGGATCTGAGCGGTTCTGCAATAGAACCAGGTGGAACTGGGTCTTGGCATGGTTAGATCTCAGGTTATTTATGATGCAAACACTAAAACTAAGAAACGACCACAACAAAAACAATAATACACGATGGGAAAGTTCATGGAAAGGACAAAAAACACGAGCAGTGAAAGTTTGACCCTGGATGAATCCTAATGTTTAGATCAAATAAAGACCATTTAAAACCAAATATTACTGAAGTGTCAAGTGTTTTATCAGTTAAAACAATTCAGATCAGGTTATAAAACAAAGGTTTGTTTGTTTCTTACATGTAGATCCTGATAAACCTCATCTGTTTATCAGCTTCAACAGCTTTAACCACAAATTGAGGTGTAAACAAGCTCTGATTCTGGTTCTGGTCCTGAATCCAGTCCAGTCTGAATGCTGTAGGACTGGATTCATTACAGACTGAAACCAGACGACGTCCAACAGAAACATGAGCTACTGCTGCTGCTGCTGCTGCTGGATGTTGTGTAAATCATTTTCCCTCATGTTACACAATCAAAAAACAAGAACAAACCAGTAAAAACCTGAGATTCACACAAACACAAGGATTTATTCAATGGTTTCATCAGTTAATTTATAAAGTGTTTACAACTGTTTATTCAAATATTAATACTGTTAATACAAATATTAAAGATAGAGTCACTATTAAAATAGATCATCTGCTGTACAGAAAACAAAACATCAGACTGATCTAGAGTTTAAAAATCCCGTTTAGAGAGGTTTTAATCCTAGTTTAATCCAGGTTTATCTCTCATTGCTAATACAAAGTTTATCAAGTTGCAGACATTGAAAAACTTCAGAAAGATGCATATTTTTCAGATTTTTGTGTTAAAAACACCACTTAAAACTAAATATTCAGAGTTCAATCCTTAAATTCAAATGTTTATGAGGAAAATATGTGAATTAGGTTTACTGAAGTGAAATGAATGTGAAAAAAATACCATTTGGTTATGAAATGTTAGACTTTTAATCTAAATATCGATCAAATATTCAGTGTTTCATGAGTTAAGTCAGTGAATCCATTTAAAGTAAAAACAGGTTTAATACAAGTTATGTTTACAAATTACAAATATTAAAGGTTATTGATATAAATAAATGAAAAACTGTTGTAATGAATCAGTAATGAATCAAGTGTATGCAGAAAATCACTTTAATCCAGGTTTAATCTGGGTTTAAGCCTAAATTTTAATCAGATGCTTGTGTTTCACACTTTCAGAATTATCTGATTTTCTGAAACCAATGTCATGTTTTCTTCAGATTCTTCTGTGAAAACATGAAAATAAAGTTTGTGGAGTGAAGCCAGTGTGAAGGAGGTGATAATGAGACATGATTTTAATCACGGACAGTCAGTGAATGTGTTGTAAAAGCAGCCGTCAAGTGTCAAAGGTCGGCTGGTTTAAATCGGGGGAAGAAGGAAAGCAGCTGCCGGCGTCCGTTTGCACTGTCACATCAGCTGACTCACGCTGGATTTACTGCACGCCACAACCCAAAAATTCACTCTCTGTTCAACTTCACAATGTTTAAAACTTACAGACAAAGCTCAGGGATGTAGAACCCATTTACAGCTGACTAGTGAAAATGTAATAAATCTAAAACTGTCAGATGGTTTTCAGGGACAGTAGAGACCACTGACTGTTCAGGATTTGTCACATGCAGTGAACTGTTGAACTTGAAAGTCTGCACTCACAGCAGATAAAAGCTGAATTTACAGGCCTTTCAGACAGATATTACTCTGATATATGAGCCTTAAAACAAAGGTCAAAGCAGAATGCCTACCTTCATGTACATAAACCTAAATCCTCATACTGACAGGGGACACTGAGCGCAGAGAAAGCCCCTTTAAATCACAGTTTTTCTGACAGAAACCAGCCTTGGGACACGGATAAAGCTGACAGACATACTGAGGGAAGTTTAAACCCTCTATTCATGACGTTTTACACCTGACAGACAGTGGTCAGGGTTCATTTACAATGATTTAACCTTGTAGACATTATTGAGGCCAGAATATTAAGACTTCTTTTGTTTTCATAAACCCTCCCTCTTTATGTGTCACACCTGACAGACACAGTTCTGAGGTTCCTTGTCCAGTGTTTTAAATGACAGGGGGTAGATTAACCCTTTTCTTCACCTGACAGGTGGTGCTGAAGGTGGATGGTAAAATCCACAGCCTCACTCTGCGTAACGTCCAAATGGATGAAGCCGGACAAATCAAACTGGTCGCCAAAGACTTCCAGACCGAGGCCAACCTCACCGTCAAAGGTAAGATTCCACTGGACCCACTGAATCTACTGATCAATGTTTCATATTGGACAGATATGATGGGTTTTGCCTCTAATAAGTCTAATTCTGTGAAGTTTTTATTTGACTAAATTTGTGGTTAATGACATGTTTGTCTGATGTTTAAAAAGTGAAACAAACAGTCCAGAGTATGGTTTAATATTCACCAACTGTTTGGTTTAGTTTTGTGTTTTCAAGGTCTTTGTAGTTCATTTAAAAAGTTCAACTATTGATTTTTTTTGTCTCTAAATTTGATCTTTTATTTGATAGTTTTGACATTTGAATCTTACATTTAACTCGTTTATCATCTCTGGTAATTCATTCATCAAACTGTGTTTTTGTAAGTTTCAAAACTGATCATTCCATCCATATGGTTGGTTTTGGGTCAATAAACATATTTAAAAAGGAAAAATCAGTCAGAGGAAAATCAACCCTGTGTGTCAAAATATGCTTGTGTCGATGATGCTGTGTTTATTTACCTGGTCAGATGCAATGATCTGTGGTGATTGGCTGAGAAAGAACATAGTAATTCTTCATTAATACATAAATTAACATTGAAGCTTTATGGAACATTTACATCATAGATGAATAAATCATGAGAGTTTGGACTAACTCTAAAACATGATAAACACACCTGTACGTTCCCAGTGTAAAAACAGTGTTTTTGATGTTCAGAGCCGCCGGTGGAGTTCACCAAACCTCTGGAGGACCAGACAGTGGAAGAGGAAGCCACCGCTACATTGGAGTGTGAAGTGTCCAGAGAAAATGCAGAGGTTCAGTGGTTCAGAGACGAACAGGAAGTCCGCAAAACCAAGAAGTATGAGATGCTGGTGGACGGACGTAAGAGGACGCTGCTCATCCACAGCTGCACCCTGGAAGACTCCAGGACCTACACCTGCGACGCCAAGCAATTCAAGACATCCTGCTTCCTCAACGTAGAGCGTGAGTACAACCCAAAGTTTAAAGGTCATGGCTGAAACAGACATTAAAATAAGGTGGTGTTTGTGTTCTCAGCTCCACATGTCCAGTTCTCAAAGCCACTCCATGATGTTGAGGTCAAAGAGAAGGAATCTGCCAGGTTCGAATGTGAAGTCTCCAGAGAAGACGTCAAAGTGAGGCCTCGTCCCTTCACTCACACTGTCCAGTCCTTTTGTCCAGTGTCCTGGTCTCTGATTATCTGTTTTTGTTTTGTAGGTTCGATGGTTCAAGGATGGAAGTGAAATCCGCAAGGGGAAGAAATATGAGATTATTGCACAAGGTCGCCAACACATCCTCATCGTCCACAAATCAGTGTTCGATGATGAGGCTGAGTACGAATGTGACGCCAAGACCTCCAAGTCCTCTGGCATGCTCACTGTCGTGGGTAAGAAAACACACATCTGCAGTTGGGTCTCCCAAGTCCAACTGGACTGGTTTTGTTCTGAAAAATATTTTGTCCCTTTGATGAGGAGCCACCTGTTTTCAAGAACATAAACCAGTCCTGTTTGATGTGGACGGTGTCCCCTGAACCGTCTTCATCTGTGGTCGTCTGTCTCATGTTCTGATACTGAATCCTGTTGGTCCTGTGATTCTTCTGTGGTTCTGCAGAGGAGGAGGCCCGGTTCACTAAGAACCTGTCCAACGTGGAGGGAACAGAGACAGACAGCGTGAAACTGATCTGTGAAGTCTCCAAACCAAGCGCAGACGTGACCTGGTTCAAGGGAGACCAGGAGCTGCCAGAGGGCGGCCGCTATGACCAAATCGTGGATGGGAAGAGGAGGATCCTCCTCATCCAGGACCTGAAGATGGCCGACGCCGGCGAGTACAACTGCAGACTGAGTTCCAGCATCAAGACCACCGGAAACCTGAAGATTAATGGTAGGTTTGTCAGGGATTAGACTCAGGGTCATAGATCAGGTAGAACTGCCGTCCACAGACAAATCAATCCAAACTCCTAACATGCACTTTGACCTCTGACCCTGGGTGTTGGTGTTTTACAGAACTGGCTGCTGAGTTCATCTCCAGACCTCAGAGTCAGGAGGCGGTGGAGGGTCAGAAGGCAGAGTTTACTTGCTCTGTCTCCAAGGAGACTTATGACGTGAAATGGCTGAAGGACGACAAAGAGCTGCAGGAAGGAGACAAGTATCACCTGATCAGTGAAGGAAAGAGAAGGACACTGGTCATCAAGAGCTGCGAGATGAAGGATGAGGGCGGATACATTGTGATGATCGGACAAACCAGAGCCAGTGCCGACCTGACGGTGCTCGGTAAGCCCTGTCCACCAACACACCCACTTCACTACCAGAAAAAGACTAGAAACTGATTAAAACATCTGTAGAGTTCAGTTTGTCTTTTTGGATCTTACATTTGACTCTTATCATCAAGGGTTTGGTTTAGTTCTGTGTATTTTTGTACCTTTATTCTGGTTCTCGAATAAACAGGAGGTTTTGATGTGAACAGATGAACAGGTGCATCTCATTGGTGTTCTCATAGTGAATGGATCGGTCCTGATTCTAGTCCCGGTCATGGTTTTGATCCTAGTTCCAGACATCATCATGTTCCAGGTCTTAGTCCTGGTCCCGGTCATTGTCCAGGTCCTGGTTATCGTCCAGGTCCCGGTCCTGGTCTCAGTCCTAGTCCAGTGTTCTGTCCTGGTTCTAACTGCCGTGGGTCTGTTTCCACAGAGAGGCTGAAGGTGGTGACTCCTCTGAAGGACACCGAGGCCATGGAGGGCCAGGAGGTGGTCCTAAACTGTGAGGTCAACTCCGAGGGGGCAAAGGCCAAGTGGCTGAAGGACGAAGAGACGCTGTTCGAAAGCGGGAAATACGTGATGGTCCAGAGAGATAATGTGTTCTCCCTGAGGATCCGAGACGCCCAGAAAGGAGACGGCGCCAACTACAGCATCAACCTGACCAATCAGAGAGGAGAGCAGGCCAAGAGTACCTGCAAGCTTACTGTCAAAGGTCAGACATGAAACCACGCCCACCAGATAAAGACACGATGAGGCGGTTTAACATTTAACCAATGAACACGTTCCAATCAAATACAAGAAAATAAATCAAAACAAAAGAATCAAACAAAGCAGCAAAAATATGTATGTAAGTTTTTATGCCATTCTATTCAACGCCGGTGTTTACTGCACCTTAAAGGGTCAAATGGTCCATGTAAACCACCTGTAGGTGTGAATGTGACACTGGTGCTTGTTGGTGCAGTCGTGACTCTCGCCTGCATCTATTTTTGGCACAAATGTTTCAGAAAATATCCTAAAATTAAAAAAAAAAATTACCTCCACACTAAGTTTTTCCTCCTTAGTTTTCTCGTTTCACATCTGAAATTTTAACTTTTACATCCATTCTTGCAGATGTTTGCTTACGTAGATGATACCAAGAGGAGTCTGATGTTTCAGAGGCAGAGAACAGTGGTAGAACATAAGAATGTGTTGAATAACACTATGTTTGTTCTGTGGTTCAGAGGAGAGTCTTCGCATCGTGGTTCCTCTCGAGGACATTGACACCCAGGAGAAGAAGACGGTCAGTTTCTCCTGTAAAGTCAACCGAGCCAACGCCACCCTGAAGTGGATGAAGGCCGGCCAGGAGATCAGCTTCAACAAACGCATCGTCTACAGAGTGGACAAAGAGAAGCATACTCTGACCATCAAAGACTGCACGCTGGCCGATGAGGGCGAGTACACCGCAGTGGCCGGAGAACACAAGTCCACAGCCGAGCTCATCATCAGCGAAGCGCCCACCGACTTCTCCATTCAACTGAAGGACCAGACCATCACCGAGTTTGAGGACGCAGAGTTCACCTGCAAACTGACCAAAGAGAAGGCCGATGTCAAGTGGTACAGGAACGGACGTGAGATCAGAGAGGGGCCCAGGTAACCATGACAACGTAAAACCATGTTTAACACCAAGGTGTCGTTTAAATCTGAAGGTTATTCTGTGGTTGAACTTATTTAACTGGTGTCAATAAATACAAACACAATCCAACCAGTTTAGCTTCATATCCATCTAAATGCAAACACAATCCAAGTGATGTAACTTCATATCCAACTAAACTGGTTAAATACTGGTTAAAACTTTAAAGGGTTTTGATTTTCCAATCAAACTCATTTCAATACACAGTGATTTTTACATCAAAATTAACCCTTTCTGTGCAAAGAACCAGTCTTCCAGAACAGATATCAGTACAACCCTTACATCCCATATTTTAATAATATATATGGAATAAGTATGTTAGCTAAATAAATAGCTAAATAGTGAATGCAATTTTAAACGTGTTTTTCTAAATAAATATATTAAAATAAAATAAATGTCATAAATATATCCCACACATTTATGAATGTAAAAAGATGATTTTCAAACCACAGAAAACTTATTTTAATGTCTACGTAACAGAATTTTTCAGAGCTACTCATTTTTATAAACTAACACATATTAAACTCAAATGTCCACTGTCCAACCAAAATGAACCAACAGTGACATTATATCTATAAGTGACATATACTAATGAACAAATAGATCTTTAATAAAATAATTTTCTAAAAATGACACTGAGACAAAAGAGGAAAAAAAATGGTATTCATTCAGAGTTAATTGTTTATGGTTCAGTTTAGGAAAAATACCAGGAAAAGTTAACAACAAGATGATTAGAAATGATTCATAATATACATAAATATTTTACACAAACCTGCCTTTTATCCATCCAACAAACCCACCCCTGAAGAACAGAATGAAGCAATAGCTACAAAAACCACAATAATCTTATTTATGTTTATGACAAAACATAAACGAATACAGTTTATTTCTGTATAAACATCATTTTTGTGAATCTGTTCATGTTCACAGATACACATTCGAGAAAGACGGAAAGATGTGCACTCTGAGAATCAAAGAGTGTCGTCCTGACGATGAGTGTGAGTACGCCTGTGGTGTGGACGACAAGAGGTCCAGAGCCAGACTGTTCGTTGAAGGTGAGACTCACTCACATTTCAGTGTCAAGACACTTACGTGGTCCTTACTGGACCTGTTCAGGTGTCTCAGCTCTTTACCAACCCTTGTCCCTGTTATTGTCCTGCAGAGACACCCGTGGAGATCATCAGACCACCTCAGGACGTGTTTGAACCTCCAGGCTCAGACGTGGTGTTTGAGGTGGAGCTGAATAAAGACAGAGTGGAGGTGAAGTGGCTCCGGAACAACATGACCGTCATCCAGGGAGACAAATACCAGATGATGAGCGAAGGTAAAGTCCACCGGCTGCAGGTCTGCGAGATCCGACCCCGAGACCAGGGAGAGTACAGGGTCATCGCCAAGGACAAAGACGCCAAGGCCAAGCTGGAACTCGCAGGTACAAAACAAACACAGATGGATGTTTGGCTTTGGCTGCATCAGTTTTAATTTGCCACATGCCAGTTTACTGCATGTGGATATTATTACAGATCATTAATCCTATTCTGGGCCATTTTTGTCTAGTTTTATTGTCTGAGCTGAGTTTGGTTAACTGTTTATGTTGGTGTTTTCCAGCTGTGCCTCAGATAAAAACCACAGACCAGAGCTATGTGACCGACGCCGGGAAGCCAATCGTTATGGCGGTTCCTTACAGTGCCTACCCTAAGGCTGACGCCGACTGGCTCTACAACAACCTGAGTCTGCCCAAAGACTTCATCTACACATCAGCTGACCGCACCGAGTACCGCCTGAAGGACCCCAAGAAGGCTGATGAGGGGCGCTACAAGATCATGATCAAGAACAAACATGGACAAGGAGAAGCCTTCATCAACCTGGATGTCATTGGTGAGAACAGACTTCAAAACCATTCAGATCAAGCAAAATCAGCCACAAAATGATTATTTGATTCACGATAAAGTTCAGCAACTTTAATAATGAACATATTTATGTTTATTTTTGTATACTTGTTTTTTATGGTTATTGTTTTTATGTTTCCTGCTAAAATTTGTCATCTTCCTTTGGTGTGAGTCAGTAAAAACTCTATTATGCTTTAATTTGTAAAAATGAAAATGGAACCATTTTGTTAACATCCTCTTTACATCCACCTTCAGACGTCCCCGGACCTGTGAAGAACCTACAGGTGATTGACACCGCCGACGGCGAGGTCAGCCTTGCGTGGGAAGAGCCTGAGAAGGACGGCGGCAGTAAAGTCATTGGTTACGTTGTGGAGAGACGCGATGTAAAGCGTAAGACGTGGACTCTGGCGACCGACAATGCAGAGAGTCCCGAGTACACGGTGACCGGACTCCACAAGGACGCCATGTACCTGTTCAGAGTCTGCGCCCGGAACCGGGTCGGTAGTGGACCCAACGTGGAAACCGACAAACCGGTTCAGGCCAAGAACAAGTTTGGTAAGAGATATTTGTTCATCCAGGTTGAACTTATGGTGGAGTTTCACAAAGGTCCCAAAAAATGTGGAAGTGGACCAAATTCTGTTATAAAATAAGATCAGAATAATGACATTTTCAACAGTCGTCTCTGACATGAATTTACAAGCTCAAAATGTTGTTGTAAATATATTTATAAAGCGAAAATATTTGTTTTAATGTTCTTGATCTTAGTTTGTGCCTGTTTGGATCTAAGCACGTCAGGCTGTGATCGTTGCTTTGCCCTGATGTTTCTCATCTCCTCCAGACGTTCCGGACGCTCCTCTGAACGTCATTGTTGGAAATGTCACTAAATTCGGCTGCACCGTCTCCTGGGAGCCGCCGGTGTCTGACGGAGGTTCTCCCATCACCTCCTACATCATTGAGCTTCGCGACAGGACTGCAGTGAAGTGGTCGCCTGTCCAGCTGACCAAACCTGATGAACTCAGCGCCATCGTCAACGATGTTATCGAGAACAAAGAATACATCTTCAGAGTCAAAGCCGAGAACAAAGCCGGCGTCGGGAAACCCAGCGCTGCCTCACAGCCTGTGAAGATCATGGACCCCATCGGTATGTTGACTTAAAGGATACAGAACGCTTGACCTCCAGAAAACTGCTTTTATCCTCTAATCATATGAAGCTGTTTCTTCACAGAGCGTCCAAGTCCTCCTCTGAATGTGGCCTATCAGGACCAGAACAAGAACTCAGTGCAGCTGACATGGGAGACTCCTCTGAGGAACGGAGGTAGCATGATTACGGGATATATCATCGAACGCTGTGAAGACGGAACCAACAAGTGGTTGCGCTGCAATGCCAGACTGTGTCCAGACCTCTTCTACAAAGTAATTCACAAATCAAAATTCTAGCATGAAACTCAGTCAGCATCCATAAAGAGGGAGGGGCTTGTTCATAAATGCCACCATAAACAGTTTTAAGGGTTTGATAGAATTCAGTTCACTTTGGAAAAATAGTCATTCAAACAATTGCACGGTGTGATTGATACAAAAACATTTTTCATTTGTTTGTCAGGTGTCTGGTCTTAAATTTGGAATGAAATACAACTACAGAGTGTTTGCTGAAAATGCTGCCGGTGTGTCTGACCCATCCACCATCGTTGGACCTCTGCTCGCCGACGACCCGCACTGTGAGTCCGAAATCTCCACATGTTTGTGTGTTTGTCTGAGAAGAACATGGTCCATAATATCTTTCTGTCACCACTTTAGTTGGTCCGAGCTTTGACCTGAGTGCCTTCAAAGATGGTTTGGAGGTGATTGTCCCTCAGCCGCTCACCATCAGAGTCCCCATCACTGGATACCCAACCCCCGTTGCTAAGTGGACCTTTGGTGAAAAGGAGCTGACCGCTGAGGATGAACGTGTCACTGTGACCACAAAATCCACATTTGTAGAGCTGATTGTTCAGCCTAGCGTCCGCCCAGACAAAGGAACATACACCCTGAAGCTGGAGAATGATATCACATCTGTGTCTGGAGACATTGAAGTCAGCGTCATCGGTACGAACACGCAGACACAAACACACCATTTTAGAAACATTTTGAATAGTTCACTTTAACTCAATTCTGCTTCCTGCTCTGCAGCGGCGCCCAGCGCTCCAAAGGACTTCAAGGTTCTGGAGGTAACCCGGCAACACGTCCACCTGAGCTGGGAGGCTCCAGACCACGACGGAGGAAGTCCTCTGACCGGGTACCAGGTGGAGAAACGAGACGTTTCCCGCAAGACTTGGGTGAAGGTAAGAAGACATCAGCATCTTCACACCAGGGATTCTCCTGATATAGGTTTAAACCAATAAACTGAATTTTAGGATGTTTTTAATTTGGTTTTGCCAGGCTGTAAAAATGTATAAGATTATAAAGCTAATTTCAGGTTCTTATTTTGGTAAAACTGTAACATAGAGTCAAAATACTTTGGTCTAGTATAGGGGCATTAATTTTAACCAGATATGGACTCAATAATGAACATTTACTGTTCAGTTGAAAATTATAGTTTTGAACTAAGAAGGTGCTCAAATGATGAACTTTGGGTATGAAGGAAAGGCCTCTACTGATGCCTCCTGTCAGTCACATCAGGACCTGATCATGAGTCAGTGAGGATTGGAGTCCATCAACTGACGATACAGGAATGACGTTAACACATTGGCATTTTGTTTATCTGCTCTCTCTCAGGTGATCACAGGAATCCAGGATCTGGAGTTCACTGTCACAGATGTGGTTGAAGGTAAAGAATATCTCTTCAGAGTCACCGCCTGCAACAAATGTGGACCAGGAGAACCAGCGTACATCGATGAACCTGTCAATGTATCATCTCCTGCCAGTGAGTCTATGTAGCATAAACATATCAAAGAATCAGCCAAAATTAATCAAAAACCGAAGGTGTTTAACACTTTTGTGAATACAAATCACTAAGCTCTACCCCTCCTTTTCTTATACCCACCCACTCCAGCCGTCCCTGATCCTCCTGAGAACCTGAGGTGGAGGGACAAGTCAGCCAGCGGCATCTTCCTGACCTGGGAACCTCCAAAATACGATGGTGGCACTGGTATCCGTGGTTACAACGTGGAACGTTGCCAGAGAGGAACTGATAAGTGGGAACCATGTGGCGACATGGTCCCTGAACTGAAGTGTCAGGTGACTGGTCTGATTGAGGGCCAGTGGTATGCCTACAGAGTCCGAGCCCTGAACAGACTGGGCGCTAGCCGACCCTGCAAGGCCACAGACGAGATCCAGGCCGTTGATCCTAAAGGTAAGATATGTAATGACGCACTGTTACCTGGTTATTCTGTTTACTATGTCTTATAATCTAGCAAATTGAAGTACAAACAGCTTTTATAAATAGTTTGCAATGAGGACAAACCAGGTATAAGTGCACATTTAGGAGCAATTAATGA
This sequence comes from Maxillicosta whitleyi, assembly GCA_029822895.1. Classification (NCBI taxonomy): domain Eukaryota; kingdom Metazoa; phylum Chordata; class Actinopteri; order Perciformes; family Neosebastidae; genus Maxillicosta; species Maxillicosta whitleyi. The sequence continues at coordinate 18,846,876 of JAPSES010000104.1, read as the reverse complement.
AGATGGACTATAAAAACTGCATCATTTGCCTCAAACAGTGTGTGATAAATGATTATTCTATAAATAACAGAAATTATCCTAAATGTGAAGTCTAGAGTCACACCCATTGAATTCTCTTGGTTTTGCAGCACTGAACATTAGCCACAGATAACTGTATTATCTGCATAAAAAGAAATTATTTGATACATTGTCATAAATAGCAATCACATTTATGAAGAACAACATTTGTTTTGGTATAGAACCCTGAGGCACCCCTTTGGAGTTTTAGCCATAATTTAATTTACAGCTTTCTTTAATGTCAAGAATATCTGTTTCTTATTGTGTTTATTTTTTTTTTTTTTATTTAGGCGTATGTTTTATTTCCAGATTAATAGAATTAATAACACATGGTAAAATGAGACAAGTCCTACATTTTTTTTACTTATGTAACTTTTTCATTTCCCATCATCCTCTGCTTCATGTTGATTTTTTTTCTGATCTGCTGTCATCCTTTTTGTCCTTGCAGTGCCTCCAGAGATCCAGCTGGATGCCAAACTGTTGGCTGGTCTGACCGCCAAAGCTGGAAGCAAGATTGAGCTCCCGGCCGAAGTCACAGGAAAACCAGAGCCCAAAGTGAAATGGACCAAAGCCGACCTGGTCCTGAAAGCCGATGACAGGGTCTCCATTGAAACCAAACCAGGATCCTCCACCGTCACCATTGCCAAAACCAAGAGAGATGACACCTCCACCTACATCATCGAAGCTACAAACAGCAGTGGTCGCGCCACAGCCACAGTCGACGTCAACATCCTTGGTCAGTCCAGAAAGCTCTCAAAGTGTTGAACAATTTAAGTGTTAAGTTTGTTTTTTTTTAATTTAGTGTATATTAGGTTAACAATTACATAATTAGTTTTACTTTCAGTTTATTTAGACAAATATATTAATTGAATTTCTGTGTTAAGTGTCTGTGATAACCCCAATTCCCTGAGTGATTTAACCACTTGTATATTGACCATAGATAAGCCTGGCCCTCCCGCCGCCTTTGACATCTCTGAGATCACTAACGAGTCCTGCTTCCTGGCCTGGAATCCACCACGTGACGACGGTGGCTCCAAAGTCACAAATTATATTGTGGAGAGACGCGCAGCAGACAGCGAGATCTGGCACCGCCTCTCCTCCACCGTTAAACTGACCACATACAAAGCCGTCGGTCTTGTAAAGTTCAAGGAGTACATCTTCAGGGTGTTTGCCGAGAACCAGTTTGGAATCGGTGCTCCTGCTGAACATCCATCTATCATCGCCAGATATCCATTCGGTAAGATGCTCAAAATTATGTTCATTATTATTTACCAACCACCACCTGAAAAGACATTAAATATTTTCTACAAATTCTGTTTACATTTTCAACTTTTACAAAATTATTTTCATGTCAACCACTTCCTTAAAGTACTTAAGCTTTTATTTATTTATTAAAGATGGTTAAACATCTTTGTTTTCTCCTCAGACACTCCTGGAGCTCCTTATAAACTGGAGGCATCAGATATTGCCAAAGACTCTGTTACCCTGAACTGGTATGAGCCTGATGAGGACGGAGGAAGTCCTATCACTGGCTACTGGGTGGAGCGATATGAACCCGACCATGATAAGTGGATAAGATGCAACAAGCTGCCAATCAAAGACACCAACTACAGAGTCAAAGGTCTTCCCACCAGGAAGAAGTACAAGTTCAGAGTGCTGGCTGAGAACCTGGCAGGAACTGGAAAACCTAGCAAGGAGACCGACCCGATACTTATCAAAGACCCAATTGGTAAGAACTCAACCTGATCTGACTGATCATCAGTGACAGAGTATTGTCACAGTGTACAAGCATCTGTGTTTTATCATTTTATGGTGATGTAACTGAATAGAACATGACAAAAAAATAAAAGACAGAACAAAACAACATATAACAAAGAAAATGACAGAATATGATAAAACTGTCTTTGTTATCTGGCAGATCCTCCATGGGCTCCTGGTAAACCCACAGTGAAGGATGTAGCCAAGACCTCATGCTTCCTGATGTGGACCAAACCAGAACACGATGGTGGAGCCAAGATCGACAGCTACGTCATTGAGATGCTGAAGAGCGGCACCACAGACTGGATCCGCGTGGCTGAGGACATCGGCATGGTTGAGTACTTCCTGAAGGGGCTGATGGAGAAGCAGGAGTACTCGTTCAGGGTGAGAGCAGTCAACATCGCCGGAGAGAGTGAACCGAGTGAGCCCAGTGACCCCGTCCTCTGCAAGGAGAGGCTGAGTAAGACTCACAAACACATGAAAACAAAAGTCTGAATGTCCAACAGTGTGTGGACGAGGCCATGTGTTGACCTGGTTCTGTTTAACTCCTCCCCTCAGATCCGCCCTCGGCTCCTCGCTGGTTGGAGGTTGTCAACATCAGCAGAAACAGCGCTGACCTGAAGTGGACGGTTCCCGAACGTGATGGAGGTGCCAAGATCACCAACTATGTGGTGGAGAAGCGTGATGTCAGGCGTAAAGGCTGGCAGGCAGTCGACACTACGGTGAAGGAGCTCAAATCCACTGTGACGCCACTGAATGAGGGATCACTGTACGTGTTCCGAGTTGCCGCTGAGAACTCAGTCGGTGTCGGACCGTTCTGCGAACTGGAGGACTCTGTGCTTGCCAAAGACACTTTCAGTAAGACTGCAAATGATTTTACCATCACAGCTGAAAAATAATGTGTCTGTGGATCCAGAGCCATAAGATTTGTGTTTTCTACAGCCACTCCTGGACCGCCATATGCACTCACTGTGAACGCTGTGAGCAAAAGATACGTGGACCTGCAGTGGGAGGAGCCTAAAAACGATGGAGGACGACCAATCCTGAGGTAGACAGTTCTTTACTTTAAGATCAGAGGTGTTGAAATTTCCTTCATAATTCTTCGTTTTTTAATTGAACAGAAGAGGAAATCCATAAAAACCATGTGATCAAACCTCAGACTTCATTAATGTTTCAGTGACCAATAGTATACAAATTAAGTGAATCTCCTGTCTTCAGGTACTCTATTGAGAAGAAGGAAAAGCTGGGAACCCGCTGGACCAAATGTGGAAAAACCTCTGGTCGCGACTGTAAGTACAGAGTGACGGATGTCATTGAGGGCACTGAAGTCCAGTTCCAGGTCAGAGCTGAAAACGAAGCCGGTCCCGGACACCCAAGTGAACCCACCGAGATCCTGACCATCGAAGACCCCACCGGTGAGTCTGAAAACACAAATGGCAATAACACACATGAACACCAGCAGTTGGAGGAGTTCTAAAGCTGGTGTCTGCACCTCTTCAGGGGTCCCATCTCCACCCATTGAGCTCCATGTCACCGGAGCCAGTCGTGACTTCCTGTCCATCGCCTGGAAGCCTCCGCAGCAGGACGGCGGCTGCCCCATCTCTGGGTATCACATCGAGATGTGCGAGGCCGGCACTGAGAAGTGGATGAGGGTAAACTCTCGTCCAGTGAAGGAGCTGAAGTATCGCGTTGAGGAGGGCGTGGTCCCTGAGAAGGAGTACATCCTGAGGGTCCGGGCAATCAACTCGGTCGGAGTGAGCGAACCATCCGACATTTCTGAAAACGTCTTCGCCAAAGATTCTGACTGTAAGGATGCCGCTTCTAACCTTCAACTGCCAACAACCTTCGTCAGATTCAGAGTCTGAAAATGTGAATTCTGTTTCCAGGTAACCCGACTCTGGAGTTCCAGACCCTGGACATGGTCGTGGTAGAAACAGAGAAGATGCACATCCCTGTTCCCTTCAAAGCTGTACCTTCACCCAAAGTCACCTGGCACAAGGATGGCAAGGAGCTGAAGGCCGACGAACGCATCATGTTTAGGTCTGACTTCAACTTCTCCAGTCAGGGTTCAATAATAATCAGTTTAACCTCAGGACTGTGATTAATTCAACTGAACCATTTACATAATGAACTGATAATGAAGAAACATGTGGAGAGTAAATTCAACCCTTTTTAAATTAATTATCTCAAAACAAATCTTGTGATGAAACATTAGGTTTCATCCAAACTCACCTGTGTTGCTTTTCCTGTCATTTCTTTTTGTAATGTTGAACTTCTGCTTGTGTGTTTCCTCGTTGACTTTTGGTTGTGTGACTGATCCAACAGAAAGGAATACATGTCCTGTCACCTGGAGGTGGACAGCAGCATTCACGCTGATGCTGGACAGTACAAAATCACGCTGGAGAACAGACTGGGAGCTGCCAGCGCCACCATCAACGTCAAAGTCATCGGTACTTAAATGCTACACACAATTTTTACACACTGACAAACAACAGAGACTTTTAACACTTCTTTAACACTATCTCCAGGTCTACCTGGTCCTTGTAAGGAGATCCTGGCCTCGGAGATCACAAAGAGCTCCTGTAAAGTGACGTGGGATCCTCCTGACTATGATGGCGGTACTCCCATCCTGCACTATGTCCTGCAGCGTCGTGAGGCTGGCAGGAGAACATACGTCAATATGATGTCTGGAGAGAACAAGGTGAGCTGGACTGTGAAAGACCTCATCGCAAATGGAGAGTACTACTTCAGAGTCCAGGCTGTCAACAAGATCGGAGGAGGAGAGTTCATTGAGTTGAGGAATCCAGTCATCGCAGAGGACCAGAAACGTGAGAAATTGAAATAAAAACACACAAAGTTCATTGTGCAGTTTGTTCCTCATGATGTAAGATGGTAATTGTCTGTTCTGTGTCTCCTCCCAGATGCCCCTGATCCTCCTGTTGATGTGGAGACCCACAACCCCACTTCCAGCACCGTCACTTTGACCTGGAAGGCTCCCATGTACGATGGCGGCTCCAAGATCATGGGCTACATCCTGGAGAAGCAGATGAAGGGTGACGAAAAGTGGGAACGTTGCAACGACTTCCTGGTCCCCGTCCTGTCCTACACTGTGAGAAACCTCAATGAGGGCAAGAACTACACCTTCAGAGTCAAAGCAGAAAATGCTGCTGGAGTCAGCGAACCGTCCCGCAACACGCCATTCGTCAAAATCTCAGATGCTATTGGTGAGGACCTTGTAACTCCTGATGAAGTTCTTGTTTTCATTCTGTCCTGTCTTATATTTCTTCTACATTTTATTATTGCACCATCTTTAATGTTAAAACTTCACATTTTCCTCAGATCCTCCAAAGGTCTTCCTGAGCGGCAGCCTCCAGTCAGGACTCAGCGTAAAGCGAGGATGTGAGATCTGTCTGGATGCCAACATCTCTGGCTCACCATATCCTCAGATCACCTGGTACCTGAACAATCAGAAGATCCAACCCGAGCAGCTCCGCAAGAGGCCTGAGAAACCCCTAAAGAAGAAGAAGGAGGAGGAGAAGAAAGAGGAGAAGAAGGAGGAGGTGAAGAAGGAGGAGGGAGAGGCCGAGAAGAAGGAGGAGAAGAAGGAGGGAGAGGTGAAGGAAGGAGAAGAGAAGAAGGAAGGTGAGGAGAAGAAGGAGGA
>JAPSES010000104.1:18830686-18841300 GCA_029822895.1 Maxillicosta whitleyi | reverse complement strand
GAGAAGAAGGAGGAGAAGAAGGAGGGAGAGGTGAAGGAAGGAGAAGAGAAGAAGGAAGGTGAGGAGAAGAAGGAGGAGGAGAAGAAGGAGGAGGAGCCTGAGGAGGAGGAGATCGACTATCCGACACTGAATGAACGTCTGAGCATCAACAACAGCCACAGAGGCGTATCCTCCATCGTCGTAAAAGACTCGATCAGACGCGACCATGGCGTCTTCATGGTGAAGGTGGAGAACGACCACGGCATTGCCTCAGCAACCTGCGAAGTCAACATCCTCGGTGAGAACACCACCCTGTTCTGGTCTCTTTACTCGTCTGAACTTCATGTTTTTTTGGAAGGTTCACTTAACAAATGTTGTAGCTGCAAATGAGAAACATCACTAAATACTTGATGTAAATACTTGGACTCAGTTGAAGACATCATAATGTTTCTGTTCTCATTCTGATGGTGTCTGTCAGTGGACGTGAACTTTTAGATTGGGATGATGATGAGGAGGAGGAGGAGGCAGAGGTGGAAGGAGCAAAATGGGCCTAAGAATGAAGGACAACCAGATTTCAGTTCACTTCCTAACTAAACATTATTATTATACAATTACAATACTATTTGTATTTTATTTAGAATTGAACTCTATTCAAAATGTAATTACACACATCAAAAATCTGACTTTTTATGAGCTACATCCTGTATTTTATTTAATGTTAAAAGATAATTATTGCAGGCAGTAATTGTTTTCATTATTACAACAGGAAGGTAAAACATTTGAATGATGATTTTTTAACGGTTTATGTGTAACCTGAGGTGTTTTTTGGTGTTTCATTTGTCAATTGTTTGTCCACAGATACTCCTGGACCTCCAGTGAACTTCAGATTCGAGGAGGTGAGGAAGAACTCAGTGATCTGTAAGTGGGATCCTCCTCTGGACGATGGTGGCAGTGAAATCCTCAACTACACTCTGGAGAAGAAGGACAACTCCAAGATCGAGTTCGGCTGGAGCTCCGTCACTTCCACGCTCCGTGGCTGCCGCTACCTGGTGCCCAAACTCATTGAGAAGAAGGAGTATATCTTCAGAGTCGTGGCTGAGAATAAGTTTGGTTCTGGGCCGCCCTGTATCTCCAAACCAGTCGTTGCAAAGAATCCCTTCGGTATGTACACAGTTGAAATATTCATTATTGTGAATTTCCAGGGTTTCCAAATGTTAATAATTATCCTGTCTCCTCCCTTCATCATCATCAGAGCCCCCCGAGATTCCTGACAAACCAGAGATTGATGACATCACAGCCAACAGCATGCTGGTCACATGGCAGCCACCCAACGACAATGGCAGCCCCATCCTGGGTTACTGGATTGAACGCCGTGAGATCAACAGCTCACACTGGGCTAGAGTCAACAGGTAAGATGTGTTCATCCTGTAGACACGAAACCATAAGGATAAAGAAATCAAAAGAAATAACACTGATAAAATGATGTGCATGTGTGGATCTCTGGTGGGTTTCACAAGCATTCTTCCTAAACACCATCTGTTTTTGTCTTCAGGGACCTTTGTCCAAATCTGGAGCTGAACGCTGAGGGTCTGTTGGAGGGACTCACCTACATCTTCAGGGTAGCAGCTGAAAACCAGGCTGGACCCGGAAAGTTCAGTCCTCCCTCTGAACCAAAGACAGCTCAGGCCCCAGTCTGTACGTGAGCTTATAAAAAAAATGTCAGACAAGACAGCAGTTGTATACAGAAGGATCTAACTTACCGTTGGTGGTTTGTGACCTCACAGTGCCTCCTGGACCTCCTATTCCTCGAGTGGTGGCCACCACTGATCACTCCATTGACATTGAGTGGGATCCACCCATTGACAATGGTGGTGGAGAGGTCATGGGATACCATGTGGATAAGGTCTGTAGATCCTGACATCTACCAATCACACAATGTCTGAATCTAGAGATGTCTTCAAGTGTCTGGACAATAGTTGAATGAGTGAATGCAGTCTGAAATGTGTCGTTGACCTGATTTAGATGTGTATATGTTGATGTCATCAGCATACAGGTAAACACAACATGGACTGATGTTTCATGATTTAATTCAGGAGTGTAGATGACTGTAGATGTAAGTGTGTGTAGTTTAATACACATTCATCTTCTCTGGTGTTCCTCAGGCCATGGCTGGCACCAAGGACTGGTCCAGAGCTACAGAACGGCTCTGGAGGAACAGGACATTCACCGTCTATGGAGTCCGTGAAGGTGCTAAGTACCAGGTCAGAGTTATTGCCTGCAACGCTGGTGGAGAAGGAACACCAGGATTCACAGAATCAGTTTTCGTCAGAAATCCTGCAGGTCAGTCACTTACAGTGATTAGAGTTATTTTAGGTTGACATTATACTGTTAGTGTTCACATTTTAAAAAATTCTTATTTTATTGTACAGAAATTTATTTCACCAGTGATTTTAGACTTAATTATCTATAATAATCCAATTAAACTTAGCAAGCTCATTCAGTATTGATCTAAACCTGATGGCTGTCTTTTGTTCTACAGAGGTACCAGTGATTGACATGGACTTGGCCATCAAGAACGGCATCATCATCAGAGCTGGAGAGACACTGCGTGTTCCAGCTACAGTCACAGGTAAACCCTACCCATCTATCTCCTGGACCAAGGATGATGGAAAACTGGACAAAGATCGTGTCGAGGTCCTCTCCGAGGGCAACGACAGTGTTGTTTGTATCAAGAACGTCCAGAGGCCAGACTGCGGCAAGTACCAGATCTCTGCTTGCAACCCCAGCGGCATCAAGAATGCCGCAACCAGAGTGGAGGTCATGGGTGAGTGGTGGCACCAGTAAAAGAAGAACATGTCAATATAAAAGTACATTAAATGTATTTTGTAAAATACATTAAATGTATTTTGTAACAGAAAACTAAACTGAGGGAAAACTGCTTCCTCCACAGATGTTCCTGGACCTATCACAGACCTGAAGCCTGTTGTCATTACCCGTAAGATGATCTTCCTGAACTGGGACGATCCAGTGGACGACGGAGGTAGTGACCTGACTGGGTTCATCGTGGAGCGCAGAGATGCCAAGATGCACACCTGGAGGCAGCCGGTGGAAACCGCCTCGTCTAAATGTGAATGTGTGGGCATCGTGGAAGCTCAGGAGTATTATTTCAGAGTTATAGCCAAGAACAAGTATGGCATGGGTCCACCTGTGGAGCTGGGACCCATCAAGGCTGTGGACCCACAAGGTGAGAAGCAGGAGTCTGAAAACCACCACAGCACCAAGCATATGTGTCTAGAATCAATAGTTTATTTCAACCTGTTTTTTGTGTTTTAGGAGAGAATTATTATTGATCAGTCTGTGACAAATCCACTTCCATGAGTTTGGTTTCTAGAACTATGATAACGCTGATTCTAGAAGGTCCTAGTGTTTTTGCAAAGTTATGTAAAGTTAAATGAAATCCAACACATTTATTGTTGAAGTCTGTTGATGATGCTGCATCTGTATAAATATATTGAAGTTACACAAGGTCAGAAAACATATGAATCATTTATAAAAACTCACCAGCAAACACCTACCATCACCTAACACTCTTCTCCCTTCACCAAAGCCCAGCAAAGTTGTGAAACAGGCTTTATAATATATTCAGTCACCTCAACGGTCTTGAAACCTGTTAAATTTCACTTCTCGAAACCTGTAGAAACCTTGAAGGACAACAGTGCTGTGTATTTGTATTAATGTCATCATTTACTAAACGTGGGTCATGTCGGTCCTGCAGGCCCTCCTTCATACCCAGAGAAGTTCCACTACACTGAGAGGACCAAAGACTCCATCACTCTGACCTGGAGACCTCCTCGTAATGATGGTGGCAGCCCCATCCTGGGATACTTTGTGGAAAAGAAAAGGGCCGATCAGCAGGCCTTTGAGCCCTGTAACACAGAGATCTGCCCTGACATGACCATGACTGTGACCGGTCTGGAGGAGGCCTGGATGTATGAGTTCAGGATCAAGTGCACCAACTTGATTGGAGAGAGTGAGCCGTCCATTCCAATGACTGTGGTCATTCAAGACGATGAAGGTAATTCAAACGGTTTGAAGCTTATGTGAAAGCCCAGAACCTGGAACACAATCTACCAATTGCTTGTGTATTTAGTTTTATAACCATTTTATTTTGTCCCTCCTAGTGTCTCCTGAGGTCCATATGCTGAAGGTCTTCAAGGGAGATAACATCATTGTGAGGAAGGGTGAGCCCATTGAGATCCCTGCCGATGTTCTGGGTCTTCCGATCCCCAAGATTGAGTGGTCAAAGGATGACGTGGTGATTGAGACGCCACCTGAGACGATGCAGATTGAAACGGAGGTGACTGGCAGACTGAACGCAAAGACCACACTGTCCATCCCAGCAGCCAACAGGAGGGACCGCGGCAGCTACACCGTGACCGCCTCCAACAACATGGGATCGGCCAAACACACCATCTACGTCATGGTGCTCGGTGAGTCCACAGATGACACATTTGACCACTTCTTTCATTGTTGGTGATGCTTATACTCACTCTTGTCTTACTCTCCCTCAGACCGTCCACTTCCACCCAGGAACGTGACCGTGTCCAACATTAGGGCGGAGTCATGCTACCTGACCTGGGATGCTCCACTTGATAATGGTGGCAGCGAACTGACAAACTACATCGTGGAGAAGAAGGAGGTGTGGGCAGAAGTACCGGAAGTAGAGGAGGGACAGGAGGCTCCAGCTGAGCCCCAGTGGGAGGAGGTCACCAGCAACATCATTGAGAAGAAATACGGGGTATGTTGACACAGAAGACAACAAGATGACTGGATACATGTCCTTTTCATTCAGTGACTTGTTCATATTCATGACGAGTGCTACCTGCTTTTAAAAAGAAGTTCTACATCTTGTTTTCCTTAAATCCTTAAACACCTTCATGTATTGCAGGTGTGGAACCTCGAGACTAAAAAGACCTACATGTTCAGAGTCAAGGCCGAGAATCGCTACGGTAAATCTGACCCCTGTGGAACAGAAGAAGTCCAGATCATTGACCCCTTCGGCCTTCCTGGAGCACCCGAGAAGCCGACCATCAGCGAGTACAATAAGACCTCCATGACCCTGACCTGGGAACCTCCCAGAGAGACCGGTGGCTCCCAGATCATTGGATACTGGCTGGAGAAGAGGGAGAAGGGAACAGCCTACTGGGCCAAAGTCAACAAGGTGCCAATCACCAAGAGAGGCATGAAGGGATGGGAGTACCAGGTGAGCAGATAAGACCACAACCAACACCTCCATCCAACACAGAACACCTCAACTTTATGTTCACTGCAAATGGGTGACGAGCTTCTTGGGACCATCAGCACCTGAACGCACTGGTTGTCTCATATATTTTGTGTTTTCCTGTCCTGTGTTCTTCAGGTGACTCGTTTGTTCGAGGGCACAGAGTATGAGTTCAGAGTTGCAGCCTTCAACAGCGCAGGAATAGGTCCATTCAGTTCTCCTTCTGACTCCGCGTTTGCTGTTGACCCATTGAGTGAGTAAAAAATGACCATGTTTACAAAAACAACCTCATTTCCACACAGTGTTATATAGAACTGCTATTTGCTTTTATACAGAGGTAATAGTTCCTTTTGGCCGATAAATGTTTAATGTTTCTCACAAAACACTGACTCTGTAATCTCAGTCTAATCAGATCCAATTCACCACTTTAAAAATATATTTAAATTCTTCTCTCTTAAATGGTTGAAATATTTCAAGACTTTTCAAAGTATCTAACATGACTTTCTTATCTAACACAGTTTCTTCTTAAATGTCAGATAATATTCATCTCATGTCACATTGTTTCAGTTTATTTTCCTACACTGATTCCAGTAAGTCATTGAGGAAACCTGCATTTTACTGATGCTGTCTGATGGATCTGTTGTTTCAGCTCCTCCCAGCATGCCCGCTGCTCCTGAAGTGGCCGACAAGACCAAGCATAGCGTCACTCTGACCTGGAAACCTCCAGAGAAAGATGGAGGCAGCCCCGTTAAGGGCTACATTGTCCAGATCCAAGATGAAGGTTCTTCAGAGTGGGTGAGAGTCAGCGACCCTGAATCTCTTCACCCGACCACTGAGTTCACGATGCCGAGCCTCCGGGAGCTCAAACGTTACCGCTTCAGGATCATTGCTGTCAATGACATCGGGGAGTCTGACCCCAGCCCCCGAACCAGCGAGGTTCTGATTGAGGATGTCCAGCGTGAGTCCCACTTCTTTAAATGTCTTAAAATACACCCAAATGAAGGTTTGGCCCTCATTATTTTCACATTGTGTTCACAGTCCCACCTGCCATTTCCATTGATATCATCATGGATGACTTGCTGTATATCCGTGCTGGAGATCCGATCCGCATCCCCGCCACCATCAAAGGAAGACCTGCCCCCAAGGTGACATGGGACTTCTACGGCAAAGCCAAGTCACACAAGAAGAACAAACTGCACACCCTCCCCGTCGACTCTGAGGTGAAGTTTAATTCACATGTTTTTGTTTGTTTTTGGTTTTGCTCTGATGTTGAAGAGTCTTATCGTTTAGAAATGTTCATGAGTTTTTATCCTGAATCCGTTTTAAACTTGAGTTTCTGGGTTTTATTGATGTTCAGGTGGAATCGACCGACTCCACATCCGTTGTGACCGTCCCTGTCAGTCTGAGGACTCACTCTGGACGTTACACCATCACTGCCAAGAACAAGTCTGGACAGAAACATGTCAACGTCAGAGTCAATGTCCTTGGTGCGTTTGTTGTTTGTGACCTCCACCAGCTTTCTTCAAGTGTCTGTGTTTTCATGATGTGGGACACTGAGCTCTGAATGTATGATGTTCATCCTCAGATGTTCCTGGACCTCCAAAGGAGCTGAAGGTTACAGACATCACCCGGTCGACCATGAGGCTGATCTGGAAACTGCCAGATAGCGACGGAGGAGAGAGAATCAAGAGTTACTTCATTGAGAAGAAATCTCTGATAGACAAGGCCTGGACGAAGGTACTGACTTTTATTATTTCCAGAAAGTTGTTTTGAATTTTCAGTTTCTACAGTTGATTTTCCTTAGACTTTTTCTTCAAATCACTTGTTTTGTGTTGCTCTTTTTACTGATGGTCTGATGGTTGAATGTGGTTTTCAGGTGAATGCAGCCTGTGCCAGTCAGGCGTTCGTGGTCCCAGGTTTACTGGAGGGACAAGACTACCTGTTCAGGGTCCGTGCTGAGAACAGACTGGGATTCGGTCCGTTCACCGTCACCAGCGATCCGGCCCGGGCCAGAGACCCCATCTGTAAGGATCCACCTCTAAATCCAGACCCCCAGCACAGACCATCTCAACCCTGTTTGAACATTTCTATTCCTCCTCCTCAGATCCACCGGACCCCCCTACCAAACTGAAGGTGGACCTGGTCACCAAGACTACTGTCACCTTGAGTTGGGAGGCCCCCAAAAACAATGGTGGCTCTCCAGTGAAGCATTATATCATTGAGCGTCTGAGCTGGGACACCAGCGGAAAAGAGAAGGAAACATGGAAACAGTGCAACAAGAGAGATGTGGAGGAGCTGACCTTTGTAGTGGAGGATCTGAAGGAGGTTGGTTTACAGTTTTGAAATGACTCAAAACATCAGTGTCACATTTTCACTTCATTATGTCATACAGAATGTCAACTTCATGATATAAATCACCAGTTAGCGCTTGTTTTCTTCATTTTAGGTGTTTCATAAACATAAAGACCAATGTGCAGGGAAGTTTAATCATTTGAACCTGATTTTTAAGAAAAAGACATTTTATCTCAGAGAATATTAAAAGTTTTTCTTGCAGATTTCTGTCTTCTTAAACGCTAGCTTTCTTCTTAAAGAAAAATAGAAAAATCCAGAAAATATTAAAGTTTTTTTAAAGTTGCAACTTTAATTACATTTTTTCACATAGTGAGAAAATTTTATCTCACAAAAGTTTTTTATTCCCCACACATTTGCAAGTTTACCCTCAGTTTTGTCTTGTTAATTAGTGATTTTAAGCTTTAAGGTTTTTTTTCTCAAAAAATTTCTGAGTAATTCTATTTCCTCACGCATCTATAATTTTATTCTATGAAATATAAACTTTTTTTTTGTTTTTGTTCTGTAGTTTTTTTGGTGAATATAATACTTGAACTTCAATAATCTGACAGAATGACCATGTTTTATTAAAATTTATAACAAAATGTTTTTGTAAACTGCAGATCAGATCTTTTTTGTGTGTGTGAATTTGGCAATGGCCCGACTACATTGTTAATTGTATATTAACCATTAATTGTATTTACCTGTGGAATTATAATTTCAACTTGAAACATGTTTTGCAGAACTGATGAATAAATTCTGATTTTTGTCACATAAATTAAGAGCAGAGCAGCCCCAGAGCAGAACCTCAAGGAAGTCCGGAAATAAAAAAAAAAAAAAAAGATAATTCAAATCTAAAGATGAGGATGGATGCCAAAATCCTTCCACTGGTTCCACTGGTGTTACTGAGTAGATTTAACCCTTAAATATATGAAATAATATTCTGTGTGATTTAATGTATTTTCAGGGTGGAGAGTACGAGTTCAGAGTGAAAGCTGTGAACGCTGCTGGACCGAGCCGACCCTCAGCCACAGTTGGACCAATGGTCATCAAAGACCAGACATGTGAGTGACAAGCAGTTTAACCAATCATAGCCTGATTTGAACTCACCGCTCAGAAATTAGGTGGTAATGTTTTTCAACAGATAAAAATAAAAACAGAAAGTAAAATTTTGCCAAACGCTACAAATAAGGTTTTCCTGTGAGATTATGGATTTTTACAAAAGACAAAATGTTTTTTGTAAATGGAAACAACTGCTTAGATTAAAAGCAAAAAATAAAAGATTCTAGAAAAGATCCCAGAGGAACTCCAAAACTACACATTGATGGAGTATCACTCACTTCCCCTGGATCTGTGATTTGTTCAAGTACACCACATACTTAAGTAATTTTTAATTTTAGTAATTTTTTTGATTTAATTTTTTCTTTAAAAAAAGTCCTCTGTCCTATGATGTTGTTGTTGGACAGTTTTGGTTAAAATTGTCATGGTTTTGTTCAGGTGCTCCCACCATTGAGATGCGTGAGGTTCTAGAGGGCGAGGAGGACTGTGATGTCAGCGTGGTGGCGAAGGTGAGCGGATGTCCGTTCCCGACGCTCACGTGGCAGAAGGCCGCCATGGCCAAACCCGAAGACAAGGCTGCCGTCCAATACGACCAACATATTAACAAACTGGTCACCCAGGACAAATGTACGCTGCTGATCACACAGGCCACCAGGCTTGACACCGCCGTCTACTGTCTGACGGCCTCCAACAGCCTGGGAACCGTCACTAAGGACATCAAAGTGTTTGTTCTGGGTGAGATGATTGGAATAGATGTATTACTGCATTAGTCAGTCAGTATTTATTGTATACATGTGATTGACCATCTGCATCTCTTCCTACAGGACCTCCCGGCCCATGTGTTGGACCCATCAAGTTAACTGAGGTGTTTGCTGATAGAATCGGTTTGGCCTGGAACCCACCCACTGACGATGGCGGATCTAAGATCACCAACTATGTGGTGGAGAAACGCGAGGACAACAGGAAGTCCTGGGTCCACGTCTCCAATGATCCGAAGGAGTGCGCTTATGTGGTGACTCGCCTGACAGAGAACCACGAGTATGAGTTCAGGGTCATGGCCCAGAACAAGTTCGGAGTAGGACCTCCAATTGTCAGTGAACCAGAGAAGGCCAGAAACCTGTTCAGTGAGTCCAGATCAATGTTCAATGTCTGTCAATTACCAACATAATGTGTGGTATTAATTCTTTGTATTGATATTTTACCGATAGCTCGTTGGCCTATTATTGATAGAATATTGATCAGTTGTTGCCCTTGGTTTCTCCAGCCGTCCCTGGTCAGTGTGAGAAACCCACAGTCGCTGAAGTCTGTCTGGAGTTCATGAATGTGAAATGGGACGAACCCAAAAGTGACGGTGGCTCCTCCATCACCGGTTACTTCATTGAGAAGAAGGAGACCACGTCTAAGCGCTGGACCCGCATCTCCCGAGAACCAGTCCGGGCTCTGCCTCTGGGCAACAACTGGGATGTCACTGGTCTGTTGGCCAACGCCTTGTACCAGTTCAGGATCATCGCCGTCAACGCTGCTGGTTGTGGACTTCCCAGTCTGCCCTCAGACCCTGTCCTCTGCAGAGACCCCATTCGTAAGACCACCACCAGAACCACAATCAGTTTCAAATGCTCTACAGTCAAACCCAATTCTTTGCAGAAAATATTAAAATATTTTTATATAGACTTGGTTCATACATATACATACTATTTATATAGATATACGTCCTGTCCCTTACTGCTAATACTGTAAATTTGCCTCTATTCATGTTTTGACAAGATTATTTTTTATTCTCCTTAGTTCTATTCTTATGTTACTTTGTAAAATTGTAAATTTTATTTTCCTATCGTATATCTAGTTTTGTAATTTTATATTTGTTCCATTCTTATTTCTGTAGTACTGGTTTGGTTAATATTGTTGCACTGACTGGAGTAGCACAATGACAAAAAATGATATTCTATTCTATTCTATTGTATTCTATT
>JAPSES010000104.1:18791245-18821927 GCA_029822895.1 Maxillicosta whitleyi | reverse complement strand
CTGTTTGAGGCAGCTTTGTGTTTTTATTAGAAGTTATTTCATGACAAGTGATCATCAAACAACAACAGATTTGCATAGTGAATTTCTCAAAATGCCTAAAACCTCCAGTTCATTGATTTTGATTTCTTTTAAACTAATTGTATAAATGTAATTTTCGACAAACTAGATTGTGTAATTATTACTGTGTTGAGAGGGGAAAAAAACAAATTCATTTTTATTAGTGAGTTTGTTGTTTCTGATAATATCTTCTAAAATCTGGTATTTATTTTGTATATTTAAATGTTTGCTGTTTGAATTGACTTGATTCAATTTGTCAAAGTAAAAATTCTCTATTCATTATGATTCTCTAGGGTTCAGACCGTTAATGAAGGAGGCGAGAGCGCCTGGGTTAAACTTGCCGATATTTTGGTGAAAGAGGATATCCAGAAGCCTGTCCTCGACCTGAAGGTGGCTGGAAGCGTGACAGTGATGGCTGGAGAGTCTGTCAGGATGGAGGCTGGCCTGAGAGGAAAACCACAACCTGAAGTCAAATGGGCAAAGGACAAAGCTGTGGGAGACAACCCCAGAATGAGCTATGAGACTGGATCTGACTACACCAAGTTCCTTTTGACCAAATCCAAACGTTCTGATACTGGAAAGTACGTCATCACTGCCACTAACTCCGCTGGTACCTTCACAGCATACGCCAATGTGAATGTCTTAGACATCCCTGGTCCAGTCAGGAACCTCCGAGTCACTGGCATCGGAGCTGATAAGTGCAGAGTGGTGTGGGATGTTCCAGAGGATGAGGGAGGCTGTGAGGTGGACAGTTACATTCTGGAGAAATGTGAGACCAGGAGGATGGTCTGGTCCACGTACTCTGCCTCTGTGGTCACACCGTACTGCAACGTTACCCGTCTGGTGGAGGGCAACGAGTATATCTTTAGAGTCAAAGCTGAGAACAAGATGGGAACTGGACCTGCCGTGGAAAGCAAACCAGTCACTGTTAAGACTCAGTTCAACAAACCTGGACCACCTGAGGCCCCTGAGGTCACCAAGGTAACTCAGAGGCTTGTCTTTTTAGATGTTTTAGTCCATGTAAATGCATTTTGTCTGTGCATTGTTGTAATTAATGGTGTTGGCATGTCATTTAATCTCATCTGTTCTGTTTATGTTGCAGGTGAGCAAAGATGAGATGACTGTGGTCTGGGCTCCTCCTGAGAATGATGGAGGAAAGTCCATCACTGGCTACATCCTGGAGAGGAAGGAGAAGAGGGCAGTGCGCTGGGTTCCCTGCACCAAGAGTCCCATCTCTGAGAGACGCATGAAGGTCACCAACCTGATCCCCAACCATGAGTACCAGTTCAGGGTGAAGGCTGAGAATGAAGTGGGCCTGGGAGAGCCCAGCAAACCCTGCAGACCTGTGGCAGCCAAAGACCCCATCGGTGGGTTTACAGTTAATGTCATTATCATTATCATATCATTTAAAGATTAATAAATGTCAACATTGGGCTTGAGAACTTCAGTATTTTAATCTTTCATATTGACTCCACCCTCAGAGCCTCCTGGTCCTCCTGCTTACCTGAAGGTTGCTGACAGCACCAAGACCTCCATCACTCTGTCCTGGTGTAAACCGGTGTATGATGGTGGTGCCCCCATCATCTGCTACAGTTTGGACCTGAGGCTCAAGAGTGAGGCTGACCCAGAGAAACCCAGTGAAGGCTGGAAGAGGATTGACACCCACGGTCCTCTGGTTCTCACCGAGTTCACCATAAACCAGCTAGATGAGAAGCAGGAGTATGATTTCAAGGTCTCTGCCCAGAACCAGGTGGGCTGGGGACGCCATGCTTACCTGAGGGAGGCTGTTTCCCCCAAGGAGATCGTGGGTAAGGAGTGATTCCTAACCCTAACCCCCACATGAAGCAGTCTCATAAGCAGAGACATTACTTAGTGACGTAGTGTGTCTAAACCTCACATAAAAACATTATATTTTCTTACTTGTGTTGTCTTATTTGTTATGTCAAATAAACGTAATTGTCATTAACGATTGTTGTGTTTCAATTATAACAGAGGCCCCAGAGATTGACCTGGATGCCAGTCTGAGGAAAGGCCTGGCGGTCAGAGCTGGCTGTCCAATCAGATTGTTTGCCATTATCAGAGGCAGACCTGCTCCTAAGGTGACCTGGAAACGCCTTGGAGTGGACAACGTAGTCCGCAGAGGCCATGTGGACCAGGTGGACACTATGTCATTCCTGGTGATCCCTGAGAGCACAAGAGAGGATTCTGGGAAATACTCGTTGACTCTGTCCAACTCAGCCGGAGAGAAAGCTGTGTTCGTCCGGGTCAAAGTCCTGGGTGAGAAACTAGAGAATAAAGAAAAGAAAAAAAATATTCACAGACTGAAAGTAATATCAGTCACATTTACATGTATTTGCCTTTGAGTTTCTGTACACAGTTTTACTGAGGAGTGAATGTGGTCTAAATAACTTTTATTTTCTCTTCAGACACTCCTGGACCTGTTGGTGGCTTTGAGGCAACTGATGTCACAAAGACCACGGCTCAGCTGTCTTGGTTGCCTCCAGACAATGATGGTGGTAGCACCATCACCAACTACATTGTGGAGAAACGTGAGGTGGACCGCAAGACCTGGACCAAGTGCACAGATGACCACAAGAAACCCAGCTTTAAGATCACCAACTTGACGCCTGGCATTGAGTACTACTTCAGAGTCATGGCCTGCAACAAGTACGGCATTGGCGTTCCTCAGGACTCACCCAAGTCCTACCTAGCTGTGGATGCCATGAGTAAGTCTCAGGATCTAGCACTTTTAAAATCATATATTCATATCCTAAATTCCATGTCCTGTACCATTGTCTTGTTTTCTGTTGTTCTTCCTAACACCTATTGTGATGTAACCAGGTGAACCAGACCCTCCAAAAAAGATGGACGTGTTGGAGATCACTAAGAACAGTGCCACACTGGGCTGGCTGAAGCCACTCAGAGATGGTGGATCCAAGATCAATGGCTATGTGGTGGACTATCAGGAAGAGGGGGCACCCGAAGACAAGTGGACACCGTACTCTGTGATCAAAGACCTGACCATTGTGGTGGTTGGCCTGAAAGAAGGAACCAAGTACAAGTTCAGAGTTGCAGCAAGAAACGCAGTGGGATGCAGCCTTGCAAGAGAAGCTGAAGGAGTGTTTGAGGTCAAAGAGCAACTCAGTAAGTAAACGAGCCTTAGACCCACTGAAATGACAAATGAATAAGGAATAGAACACTTGGAAGACTTGCATCATAACTCAAAAATATGTTCACTTCATTATATAATAAATAAACCGTGACATACATGTCAATATGTTACATGTAGAGAAGTCACTACAAAATTCTGTCAAACTTGCTGCATTTCATTTAGTCTTTACAAAATGTGGTGTCAGTTTATTTATTTATTTTATATTTATTTCTTCCTTGAAAAAGAGCTTTTATCTCAAGGGACTTCCTGGTTAAATAAAGGTTAAATGAATATATAAACCCAGTGTTTTGTTTTGTTGCCTGTTCTGCTGTTACTGTGACATTAAACTCTTGCTGTTCTTCCTCCTCAGTGGCTCCAAAGATCATCATGCCAGACACGGCAACAGTCAGAGCTGGATCTAAGCTGGTGGTTGAAGCCATCGTGGCAGGTAAACCACCTCCATTCTGTAAGTGGAAACAGGGCAGTGAGGACGTCCTGACATCAGACCGCCTTCAGGTCATCAAGACCCTCACTTCCTGCACACTCAGCATCAAGAATTCGACCAGACAGGACAGCGGATACTACAGTCTGTCGGCTGAAAACAGCACTGGCAAGGTCAACCAGATCCTGCGAGTCACAGTCATGGGTCAGTCTGTCACTCAAATCTAACACCAAGTACATCAGTATCCACTCCATTCACAGAAGTTCTGTGTGAATTCACCTCTCAGCTAGAAGTTTATTTGCCTTTATTAATGTGTTGTCCTCTGCGCAGACATCCCTGGACCTCCTGAGGGTCCTCTGGAAATCACAGAGCAGGACATCGATGGCTGCACTCTGCTGTGGAACTCTCCACAGGAGGATGGAGGTAGCAACATTACCAACTACATTGTGGAGAAATGTGATGTGAGCCAGGGAGACTGGGTCACCGTGTCCACATCCTGCACGAAGACCAGCTTCAGGATGACCAAGCTGACAACAGGCAAAGAGTACAGCTTCAGAGTTCGAGCTGAAAACAGGTTGGGCATCTCTGAGCCCATTTACTCTGAGAGGATGATCGCACGTTATCCATTTGGTGAGTCTCATCCAAGATAAGAAAGTCAAACAGTGAAATGGCCTTTAGCCTGCAGTAAACACTATAACCTTTAAAAATACTTTGGATATGTGAAAACTATATGTTAGAGGCTACAAATATCTCAGAACATTCTACATCTTAAATCTAAGATTTGGTTTGTTCTTTGACATTATTAAAGTCTGACTCATAATGTATATTCAAAGGCTGATACAGAAGCACGTGGCACAGGGGGAAAAGGATCTATCAGATCCAAATGTGTGGATTCTCATAGTATGCAAATGGTCTTAAGTCCTGTATCTTAAACTTCAGGTCTTAAAATGGTCTTAAATACAGTTTGTCTTCAAAATTCATGATTGACTGGAATGTGTTGTATTATGTGCCAAGAAAAACACATGATGAACTCCAGATAAATACTGCTGAAAAAAAAGTACCAGCAAATACTGACCATAACCTGACACTGCTCTGTTCACCTGAAGTTTACTTTAATCACACTTAGAAATGGGTCTTAAATTACTCTTAGTCTTAGTCTTTGTCAAATGGTACTTCACAAACTATGATTTATATCTGTAGTCTGGTTTCACAGTGGATTGATTGAGGTTTGTTTGTCTTCAGATCCTCCCAGTGAGCCTAGGAACCTGCAGATCAACAAGGTGAACAAGGACTTTGTAATCCTGTCATGGGAGCGTCCAAGCAGCGATGGTGGCAGCCCCATTACCGGATACTGCATTGAGAAGAAGGAGAGGAACAGCCTTCTGTGGGTCAAAGCCAACGAATCTATGTTGAAGGCCACTCAGTACACCTGCACCGGTCTGATCGAAGGTCTGGAGTACACCTTCAGAGCGTCTGCACACAACATAGCCGGACAGGGCAAACCCTGCAAACAGACCGACTTCATCACCGCCAGGACAGCTGTTGGTAAGAAAGCACCAACCAGCTGCTCAGAACAGTCAAAGCATAAATCATATCACACATAGGATTCAGATTTACGTCACGTTCAATTCCAAAAGAACAACACCTTCAGATGTAGTTTTAAGTCTTAGCCTGATTTGTTCTGCTCATCTTTTCAGATCAACCAGGTAAACCTGAGCCCATGGATGTGACCAAGAGCTCTGTGTCACTGGTCTGGTCCCGTCCACAACATGACGGAGGCAGCAAGCTGATCGGCTACTTTATGGAGTACACAAAGCTTCCAGAGGAGAACTGGATTCGCTGCAATGCCAACGCCATGAACATCCAGACGGAGAACTACATTGTCTCAGGCCTTGAGGAGGGAGCTCAGTACCAGTTCAGGGTCATTGCCAAGACTGCCATCAATATCAGCCTGCCGTCCGAGCTGTCTGACCCCATTCCCATTATTGCTGAGAATGGTATGACCTCACACAGCAGACTCTGGACTCCACAGGATACACTTCTCTGTTGATTGAGAATAACTAATTCTTTATTCTCTTTCCTTCTGTACAGTTGCTCCTCGTGTTGACCTCGGTGTTAATATGAAGAACCTGATAATCGTCAAAGCTGGAGACAACGTCTTCCTGGATGCTGAGGTGTTTGGTAAACCACTGCCCAAGGTGAGCTGGAAGAGAGATGGCGTTCCACTGGTCCTTGCCGAGGGAATGAAGATGACCCAGAAGAAACATGTCCACTTGCTGGAACTGTATTCTGTCACCAGGAAGGAGTCTGGAGACTACACCATCTATGCCGAAAATACCAGCGGCACCAAGTACGCCACCATAAAGGTCAAGGTGCTTGGTAAGTTAGCAGTTATATCACTCAACTGTTTTATTTCAGGTATAATCCATCAAACAGAATCGAGTCAAATCCTTTTGTGTTTTGTCAACAGACAAACCCGGTCCTCCAGCTTCAGTAAAAATCAGCAAGGTATTTGCCGACCGTGTGAAGCTGCGTTGGGAGCCCCCACTTGCTGACGGCGGTTCTGAAATTACCAACTACATCATCGAGAAGCGTGAGACCAGTAGGGCCAACTGGGCACTGGTCACATCCAACATCCATGGACACAACACTGACTGTTCAGTGGAAAAACTCATTGAGGGACATGAATACCAGTTCAGAGTCAGTGCTGAGAACCAATATGGAATAGGAGATGCTGTCATGACCGATGGCGTCATGGTGAAGAATCCCTATGGTGAGTTAAGACTGACATACTCCTATCTGCTGCCTATTTAACTCTGAACATCTACACAAAGAAACACTTGGATATAGTTTAATGTTAGATAATTCTAAGATTGTTGTCAGTATAAAGTTTAAATCATACGACTCAGATGGATCCACTGTATGATGCAATGAAAATCATCATACATTGTACTCATGTAAGGAGACCAGGTCTGACATAAAAACAAAAACACTTCTGGATTTTGACACTTGGAGGTGCACTTTAACAATTATGTTTTAGTAATGCCATCACAGTAATGACCCAAAATGAACTTAATCAAACCTTAACAACCAATAAAAATCTGTAATGACCTTATGATGACCTTTAATGATGCAAATTGACCCAAACTAAACCATGATGGGAGTTTTACATCAAATCAATTTTAAATTAAAATTAGTACAGACTACATTATTCGAGTGTCATAAATTAGTACATTGCTAGATGACTAAAAAATCTATTTTTCAGAAAATTCCAAAAATATCATTAATACTTACAATATTACTCTTTTGTCAGCAGGTGATCTGATGCTGGAGTTGAAGTGTAGCTGAAAATAGATATAAAATCACAAGTTTTGCACATGTGGTCCTAGTAATTAATGGACAATAGTCAGACGATCATCTGCTTGTCTTCCCCCTCAGATGTTCCTGGTCCCTGTGATCCTCCCGTCATTACCAACATCACCAAGGACTCCATGACTGTCAGCTGGAAGGCTCCTGCCAATGATGGCAAGGCCACCATCCTCGGCTACATGGTGGAGAAACGTGAGGCAACAGAGCTGACTTGGGCTAAAGTGAACCGCCGTCCAGTCATAGACAGGACCATCAAGGCCGCTCAGCTGACTGAGGGCTCTGAGTACGAGTTCAGAGTTATTGCCATTAACAAGGCTGGTCTCGGTAAACCCAGCGACGCCTCTAACGCTGCTCTTGCCATTGACCCTGTCTGTGAGTATCCATTTGGACCCAAGTGATTCAGTGAAACTGGACTGGTGCTAATGATTTATGATTTCTGCAAAAATAATAATTCTGTACCTGTGTAATCCAGATCCTCCTGGCCCACCTGCCTTCCCCAAGGTGGTGGACTCCACCAAGAGCTCCATCAGCCTCAGCTGGACCAAGCCTGCCTACGATGGCGGTTGTGAGATCATTGGTTATCTGGTGGAGTGTAAGAGAGCAGACTCTGAGGAGTGGATGAAGTGCAATGTGCCCAAAAATCTCCAGGTCACCAAGTTCTTAGTGACTGCTCTGTTAGACAACACAGAGTATCAGTTCAGAGTCACTGCTGTCAACAAGATCGGATACAGTGAACCCAGCGAGGTCCCAGGAAACCACACGCCCAAGGACATCCTTAGTACGTATACAAGTGTTTTATTTAGTAGTTTAAAAACATTTGACAGGTTTAATGTGGACAGTACAATAGAATAAGATATGATCAAACTTTCCAAAGGTGATATGTTACTTCAACAATTAGTGTAAAAATTACATATAATATGACTTTGAACATAACGTTAATTAATACAAGGGAGAAATAAATAGATGGAGGATCTAGAAGACATTGAACTCTGTCGGTACAGTATTTTATTAAACTTTGCATCTTTCCTCAGTCGCTCCTGAAGCTGAACTTGGTGCCGACCTCAGAAAGGCTTTGGTTCTTCGAGCCGGAGTCACTATGAGACTGTACGTTCCTCTGAAAGGACGTCCAGCCCCAAAAGTGACCTGGACCAAGGTGGACGGCAACCTGAAGGAGAGAAGTGGTATTATGATCAAGACATCTGAGTGGGACACCCTGCTGATGGTTGAGGAGGTTAACAGATATGATGCTGGAAAATACATGCTGTCTCTCGAGAACAGCAGCGGAGCAAAGAGCTACACTATTGTGGTCAAAGTCAACGGTAAGATGTCAGAGATGAAACCAAAGTAAAAAAAAAAAATGGAATGAAGATACAAAAGAAAATGCACTCAGGTGTTATAACTGATGTCTCCTCTAGATCATCTGTTGAAAATGTTTCTCCTGTAACTTTATTCTGAACCAGTGAGTCTCTCAGTTTCGGAAACAAACCCTAACATGATTATATTTCTTCTTGTGTCACTCAGATTCTCCTGGACCCCCTGTGAACCTCACTGTGAAGGAGACTTCCAGAACCCACGCCTGGATCACCTGGGATGCCCCCCTGATTGATGGCGGCAGTCCAGTGAAGGGCTACATTGTGGAGAAGCGTCTGGCTGAGAGGAAGGCTTGGACCTGTGTCTCTGCTGATTGCGCCAAGCCCTCATTCAGGATCCTGAACCTGGAGCCAGGTCAGGCCTACTGCTTCAGAGTGCTGGCTGAGAATGCATACGGCATTGGGGAGGGCTGTGAGACACCTGGCAGCGTCCGGGCATCAGGTAGATACAAAAGATTTGGTTACATTAGGTTAGATTAAATTATCCACATGCTAACCAAACTCCTTTCCCTTATCAGAACAACCTGGTCCAGTGACAGACTTCAAGGCCTTGAAGACCACCAAGAACTCAATCACTCTGGGCTGGAAGAAACCAATCAGTGATGGTGGCAGCTTTGTCTCAGCTTACATCCTGGAACAAGGCGATGGCGCTGAGAAGTGGACGCAGATCTTGAAGGGCAAGAACACCTCACATACCATTGGAGAGCTGACCGATGGCAAAGACTACCAGTTCAGGGTCAAAGCCCTCAACGAGTCTGGAGAGGGTCCACCCACTGAGCTCATTGTGGTCGCCAAGGACCAATTTGGTAAGAAAATCTCTCTTCTGTAACATGCACCTCTAGAACATTTTTACAGTTACAGAAGCTTGTGTTTCTGAAACTTTATATTGGATGATTTTATGCAACAACCAACAATGATAATTCTAAATGGTGTCATGTTTCAGTGCTTCCTGACTGTAACCTGAGCAATCTGCATGAGGGGTGCTGTGTGGTGAAGGAGGGCAGCACCACTAGGATCAACATCCCCATCATCGGTATCCCCAACCCAACTGCCACCTGGAAGAAGGGCGACATGGGTCTGGGAGACACTGGCCGGATGTGTGTTGAGGCATCACAGGGTGTCACTACACTGCTGATCAGAGACTGTCAGAGAGGTGACGCTGACACATACACCATCAATGTCAGAAACAGCGCTGGATCCAAAGACTGCAAGTTCCAGCTGAAGGTGGTGGGCAAACCTGGCATTTGCACCGGACCCATTAAGTTTGATGAGATCACCGCTGATGGCATCACTCTGGAGTGGGGACCACCCACAGATGATGGTGGTGCTGAGGTGTCGAACTATATCGTGGAGAAGAGGAGGACGACTGACAACAAGTGGGCGACTGTGGCATCAGCCATCCAGAAGACCACCATGAGGGTAATCCGTCTGCACGATGGAATTGAGTACATCTTCAGAGTCTTTGCTGAGAATAAGTACGGGGTTGGAGAATATCTGAGATCAGACCCAGTTATCGCCCAGCATCCATTCAGTGAGTAACACCTTCTGAAACAGCCATGATTGTATTGTATTGAATCACATTTCAGTTAGGGTTGTACTGATGCATTGTGGTTTAAATTCTGTCATCATTCTGTGAACACTTATACACGCTTATGTTTTTTTATTTAAAACATGCACATTGAGAAGAGTCTAATTATTTATATAAATATTACCCATTTATGTTGATCCAAAGGCAGTTTGTTTCAAATATAACTGAGGAGATATGACTTCTTTAAAACCTTTTTAATAACTTTTAAAACCTTAAAAAAATTAAATCTTTCTGTAATCTGTGATCATTTCTGATCACACTATAAAAAGCTCATATCATTAGAACCTTACTATCAATACACATGAAATTTTTAGTTTGCTGTGTCTATTTCCTTGTATTAAATATAATTTTGAAACTAAAGATTTAAAAAAGACCAAAAATAACTTTTAAAGCTGTGTTTTATCATTTGTTTATGCTATAATAACTGTTTTTTTCCCCCAGATGCACCTGAGGCACCTGCTCCGCCAGAGATCGTGAGCATCCGACATGAGTCTGCCATCTTGACCTGGTCTGATCCAAAGGACACTGGTGGCTCCCCAATAACTGGTAACATACAGACATTAAACATTAATTTGACAAAAAAAAAAAAAAACTTTAAAGAAGGAAAATAAGTTGATGAACCCTATTTTTTTTTCTACTGTAGGATATCATGTGGAGTTTAAGGAGAGGAACAGTCTGATGTGGAAACGGGCCAGTAAGACTCCTCTGAGGGTGAAGGAGTGCAGAGTCACTGGTCTGATTGAAGGACTAGAGTACGAGTTCAGGGTGATGGCCATGAACATGGCCGGCCTCGGAAAGGCGAGCAAAGTCACTGAGGCTGTGGTCGCCTTGGATCCAATTGGTGAGTTTATATCCATTTAAGTTGTTAATGGAAAATATTGTAAGTAGAGGTTAGTTCTCAATGATCTATGGGTTTGAAAAGTAAAAAAAACAACTCATTTAATATTGTTTTTTTGTATGATTTCTGTCAGATCCTCCTGGTAAACCTGAGGTGATAAACGTCACCAGGAGCACTGTCACACTGATCTGGACTGCTCCTAAATATGATGGTGGCTATAAGGTGACTGGCTATATGGTGGAGAAGCTGGAGGCTGGAGGTAAAGCCTGGATGAAGGCCAATCATGTCAACATCCAGGGCTGCGCCTTCACTGTCACTGACCTGACTGAAGGATCTCAGTATCAGTTCAGGATCAGGGCTAAGAACTCTGCTGGAGCCATCAGTGCAGCTTCAGAGGAAACTGAACTGCTCACCTGCAGAGACGAGTATGGTGAGTAAACATCACTACAAAGAAAGACTTTTAAATGAATGTAAATACTATAAATGCTTATTTTAACTAGTCCATGTTTGTTTCCTTTAATTCCTATACAATTTTTCTTCCACAGAGTCTCCCACCATTACTATTGATCCAGACATGAAGGACGGAGTGATAGTCAGAGCTGGAGACACCATTGTGGTCACCGCTTCTAAGATTGTTGGTAAACCACCACCCACCTCTGTGTGGTCCAAGGGAGGTCGTGAGTTGAAGAGCTCTGAAGTGGTCACCATCACCAGCACCCCCACCTCATCCACTCTCTCTATCAAGTATGCTAGCCGGAAGAACACCGGAGACTACATCATCACTGCCAGCAACCCCTTCGGTATCAAGGAAGAACATGTGAAGGTGAAGGTCCTGGATGTCCCTGGACCTCCAGGACCCATTGAAGCCAGCAACATCTCTGCAGAAAAGTGCACTCTAACATGGCTTCCACCTGAGGAGGATGGAGGATGTTCAATCAAGTCATACATTCTGGAGAAGAGAGAGACCAGTCGGCTACAGTGGACCAAGCTGGCTGACAACATTATGGACTGCAGATATGTAGCCAGCAAACTGATCAAAGGCAACGAGTACATCTTCAAAGTGTCTGCTGTGAACCAGTACGGCACTGGAGACTCGAGCCAGTCTGGTCCAGTCAAAATGGTCGACAGCTTCCGTAAGTTTATACTTTATATATGATCTTATGTTGTGTAATTTAAAGTGAACTTTCTTTTAATCTACACCAAGGAGTTCAGGGTATAAATGAACAATATGTTCTATTTTAAAGGGGTCATATGTATGACTGAACATAGATATCCATCTTATATGACATTTGTGTGTTTATTGTTGTGTCAGAAAGCAACCAAAGCCTCATGATAGTTTCTACAACCTCATCTGATAGCATCATTTTTAAAGTGGCCCAAATGGAAGTGAATTTATACTAACCCATATCTTCTTGTGTATGTTGGGTCTACAGGTCAGCCAGGCCCACCGTCAACACCAGAGATTGACAATGTGAGCAGGAACGCTGTCACCATTTCATGGAAGAGACCAGTGCAGGACGGAGGAAGTGACATCAGAGGATATTGTGTAGAGAGGAAAGAGAAGAAAGGCATGAGATGGGTGAGGGCATGTAAGAGGACAGTCCCTGACCTGCGCTTCAAGGTGCAAGGCCTGAGCGAGGGTGTGGAGTATGAGTTCAGAGTCACTGCTGAGAACAAGGCTGGATTTGGGGAGCCCAGTGAGCCATCGCACCCCGTCATGACCAAGGACATTGTGTGTAAGTGAAGTTGAAACTGCATTGACAAAATGCTCCAGCCCTACACTGCAAACAACATTAAAAATCTGTACATGTAAAATTATGTGGTTTGTGGAAATACAGACTAGATACAAGTGACATATTCATCCAGTGTGGAAGATTTCTTTAAGTTTCTCTAGGAGATTATTTGCACATTGATAATCTGTCACAAGCACATCTATAAAACATTCTATCCAATCCATATACTAATCCATATACTATGAAGTCAAAACTACAATGTCAATTTCTGTTTCAGTGGTTTTCCTTTTTCCTTTTTCATAGATCCACCTGGTCCTCCATCCAACCCCAGAATTATGGACACCACAAAAACCACTGCCACCTTCGCCTGGGGCAGACCTCATTATGATGGTGGTCTTGAAGTAGAGGGATACTTTGTAGAGTATAAAAAAGAAGGACATGATGACTGGGAGACTGAGAACCAGTACCCAATGAAAGCTACTGAATATGTTATTGGCAAACTTCAAAAGGGAGGCAAATATCACTTCAGAGTCAAAGCTATAAACTCTGAGGGAGTTGGTGAACCAGCAGAGGTTGAGAAGGTCACTGAACTGGTGGACCAGGAGTCACTGCCAGACTTTGAGCTGGACGCTGAACTCCGGAGAACCCTGGTAGTCAGGTGCCGTGCTTCAATCCGTATGTTTGTTCCAATTAAAGGCCGCCCAGTCCCTGAAGTAACTTGGAGTAAAGATGATACCAATCTGAAGACCCGTGCCCACATCGACACCACAGAGTCCTACACTCTATTAATCATTCCTGACTGCACCAGATACGATGCTGGAAAGTACAACCTCTGTCTGGAGAATGTTGCTGGAAAGAAGACCGGTTTTGTTAATGTTAAAGTTCTGGACACACCAGGGCCTCCAGTGAATCTCAAACCTAGGGAGATCACTAAGAACAGCATCACCCTCCAGTGGGAGATCCCCATTATCGATGGTGGCTCTAAGATTCACAACTACATTGTTGAGAAGAGAGAGGCCACTAAGAAGGCCTACACTGTGCTGAGCACCACATGGCAGAAGTGTTCCTTCAAGATCGCTGATCTGGAGGAAGGAGCTTACTACTACTTCCGTGTCTCTGCTGAGAATGACCTGGGTGTTGGCGAGCCAGCTGAAACCCCTGAACCAATCAGAGTTTCCCAAGCTCCTTCTGCACCTGAGAACTTGTATGTCACAGACGTAACAGCTGATAGTGCTAGCCTGGCATGGACCAAGCCCCTGCATGATGGTGGCAGCTTGATCACTGGATATGTCATTGAGGCCCAGAAAAAGGACACAGAGCAATGGGTCCATATGGCCGCAATTAAGGCTCTGGACTACACTGTGACTGATCTGATTGAGGGTGCAGAGTATACTTTCCGCATCATGGCTGTGAATGCATCAGGCAGGAGTGATCCACGTGAGAGCAGACCAGCTGTAATCAAAGAGCAGACTTCTGCACCGTCCTTTGACCTGCGTGGAGTCTACCAGCAGACTGTCATTGCCAAGGCCGGAGATCGGGTCAAGGTTGAGATTCCTGTTCTCGGAAAGCCTAGACCTGTTGTGACCTGGAAAAGGGGAGACATTGTACTGAAAGAAACCCAGAGAATCAACACCGAAACCACGCCAACATCCACCATCCTCAACATCGGTGAGATCAAGAGATCTGATGGAGGCCAGTATTCCATGACTGGAAAGAACATTCTTGGCACATTAACAGAGACCATCACAGTTCTGGTCCACGACATTCCCGGCCCTCCCACTGGTCCAATTAAGCTGGAGGAAGTTTCATGTGATTATGTCCTCATGTCCTGGGAGGCACCAGAAAATGACGGAGGTGTTCCCATCAACAACTACATTGTGGAGATGAGGGAAACCACTGGTACATCATGGGTGGAGTTGGCAGCTACAGTTATTCGCACTACATTCAAGGCAGCCCGACTCAACACTGGAACTTCTTATCAGTTCCGTGTCAGAGCCCAGAACAGATATGGCATTGGACCATGCATTGTCTCTGAGGCCGTGGTGGCTGCTTATCCATTTGATGTGCCAGGACAACCAGGCATTCCTACAGTTACCTCTTTCAACAAAGACTCAATGACCTTAAGCTGGAATGAACCATCCTCTGATGGAGGCAGTGCCATTCTTGGTTACTATGTTGACAGAAAAGAGAAAAATAGCATTCTTTGGCAGAGAATCAGCAAAAATCTTGTTATTGGAAACATCTTCAAATCCACTGGCCTTGTTGATGGAATTGCATATGAGCACCGTGTTATTGCTGAAAACATGGCTGGCCTAAGTAAGCCAAGCAAACCCTCTGAGACTATGTATGCTTTGGATCCAGTTGATGCACCAGGCAAACCTGTGGCTCTGAATATCACCAGGCACGAGGTGACTGTTTCATGGACCAAACCAGAGGGAGATGGTGGATTCTCCATCACTGGATATACAGTGGAGCGGAGAGAGCTGCCCAATGGACGCTGGCTTAAAGCCAACTTCAATAACATCCTTGAGACCATCTACACTGTCAGCGGTCTGATTGAAGATGCCACTTATGAGTTCCGTGTGTTTGCTAGAAACTCAGCAGGTTCTGTTAGCACTCCATCTCCGTCTTCAGAAGCTATCACTTGCAGAGATGACATTGAAGAACCCAGGCTTGACATTGATGCATCTTATAGCAGCAATGTTGTTGTCATGGCAGGAGAGATTTTCAAGCTGGAGGCCAATGTGACTGGCAGACCAATTCCATCTCTTGTGTGGACCAAGGAAGGAAAGGAGCTTGAGGATACTGCTAAGTTAGAGATAAAGACATCTGACTTCCACACAACTCTTATCAACAAAGATTCTCTGAGAAGGGATGGCGGTGCATTTACTCTGACTGCAAGTAACCCTGGTGGCTTTGCTAAGTTTACATTCAATGTCAAGGTACTGGATAGACCTGGACCACCAGATTCTCTCACTGTTACAGACATAGCTGCAGAGAAATGTGTGCTCAACTGGCTGCATCCAACTCACGATGGTGGTGCAAAGATTGAGTACTTTATCATTCAGAGACGTGAGACCAGTAGGCTTGCTTGGACAAATGTGGCCACAGACCTTCAAGCGAACAGGTTCAAAGTAACCAAGCTACTCAAAGGCAATGAGTACATCTTCAGAGTGATGGCAGTTAACAAGTATGGCGTGGGTGAACCCATTGAGTCTGAAGCAGTCATTTGTACTAACCCATATGTAGTCAGTGATGCACCAACTCAGCCTGAAGTCACCACAATTACAAAGGACTCCATGGTTGTTTGCTGGGAGCGTCCTGAACATGATGGTGGCAGCAGAATCAACACCTACATAATTGAGAGAAGGGATAAGACTGGCTTGCGTTGGGTTAAGTGCAACAAGAGAACTGTAACAGACTTGCGATTTAAGGCTTCTGGACTCACTCCAGGACATGAGTATGAATTCAGAGTCTTTGCTGAGAACAATGCTGGTCTAAGCCAGCCTAGTCCTTCCAGTCCATTCTATAAAGCTATTGACACCATCTTCCAGCCAGGACCTCCAGGAAACCCCAGAGTTCTGGACACAACCAAGTCCTCCATCACACTGGCTTGGAACAAACCAGTCTATGATGGTGGTTCTGAAATCACTGGTTACGTTGTGGAGACCTGCCTTCCTGAGGAAGATGAATGGACAATCCACACTCCCAAGAAGGGATGGACTGCAACCTCCTTCACCATTACCAACCTTAAAGAAAACCAAGAGTACAAAATCAACATCTGCGCCACTAATTGTGAAGGTGTTGGAGAACCAGCTGCTGTACCAGGAACACCCAAGGCTGAAGACAGACTGCTTGCTCCTGAAATTGATCTTGGAGCAGAGTTGCGTAAAGTTGTTTGCATCAGGGCTTGCAGCACACTCAGACTCTTTG
Source organism: Maxillicosta whitleyi (assembly GCA_029822895.1). NCBI lineage: Eukaryota > Metazoa > Chordata > Actinopteri > Perciformes > Neosebastidae > Maxillicosta > Maxillicosta whitleyi. The sequence continues at coordinate 18,805,446 of JAPSES010000104.1, read as the reverse complement.
TACCTATCAAAGGCAGACCAGCACCAGAGGTAAAATGGTCAAGAGAACATGGAGAATCCTTGGACAAAGCCAACATTGAAATTACTTCATCTTTCACCACTCTTCAAGTTGAAAATGTTGACAGATTTGATGGAGGTAAATATATGGTAACTGTAGAGAATGCCTCGGGAAGCAGGACCGCCTTTGTCAATGTCAGAGTGCTAGATACTCCTGGAGCACCTCAAAATCTCATCATCAAGGAGGTCACTAGAGATTCAGTCTCCATTGTTTGGGATGCACCTCTTATTGATGGTGGCTCCAGAGTTCGCAATTATATTGTGGAGAAGCGTGAGTCGATGAGAAAAGCTTACTCAACAGTTTGCGCTAGCTGTCACAAGTCCAGCTGGAAGATTGGAGATCTGGAGGAAGGAAAATTGTATTCCTTCAGAGTGCTGGCTGAGAATGAATTTGGTATTGGTCTCCCAGTAGAAACCCCTGAACCAATCAAAGTCTCAGAAAAACCACTTCCTCCAGGAAAGGTGTCCCTTCGTGAAGTGACTGGAACCAGTGTCACACTGTTTTGGGAGAAGCCTGACCATGATGGTGGTAGCAGAATCACAGGCTATATAGTTGAGATGCAAGGTAAAGGGAGTGAGAAGTGGACCCAGGTAATGGTTGTGAAGACAAATGAGGCTATTGTAACCGGTCTCACACAGGGAGAGGAGTATATGTTCCGCATCTCTTCTGTCAATGAAAAGGGAGTTAGTGACCCACGTCCTCTCAGTATGCCCGTGGTTGCTAAGGACTTGGTTATCTCACCAACATTCAAACTGCTTTTCACTACCTTCAGTGGGCTAGCAGGTGATGATCTTAAGATAGACATACCATATGCTGCCTGTCCCAAAGCTAATGTGACTTGGCTCAAAGATGGAGTTGCTCTCAAGGAAACAACAAGAGTTAATGCTGAAGCAACAGACAAACACCTTCTTCTGGTCATTAAGGAGGCTTGTAGAGATGATGTGGGCACATACACTGTCAAACTAAGCAACACAGTTGGAGAAGCATCTACAGACATCAGTGTCATTGTTCTAGATAAGCCTGGTCCTCCAACTGGGCCCATTAAAATGGATGAAATCACAGCTGACAGTGTGGTCCTGTCCTGGAATCCACCAGAGTATGATGGTTGTTGTGCTATTAACAATTACATTGTTGAGAAAAGGGACACATCCACCACCAACTGGCAGATTGTGTCAGCTACAGTGGCTAGAGCCACTATTAAAGCTGCTCGTCTGAAGACAGGACAGGAGTATCAATTCAGGATTTCTGCAGAAAATAGATATGGCAAGTCCTCAGCCCTGCTCTCTGAATCCATCATTGCACAGTATCCATTTGAAGTGCCAAGCCAGCCCCGTTCTGTAGTTGTTCAGTCAGCAACCAAAGAGAGCATGGCGGTCATATGGGAGAAACCAAGCAATGATGGTGGAAGCAAGATCCTTGGCTACCACCTGGAAGCTAAAGAACGAAATAGCATACTGTGGGTCAAACAGAATAAATTAATCATTCCAGAGACCAGGTTTAAGGTTGTTGGACTTGAGGAAGGTATTGAATATGAATTCAGAATCTATGCAGAGAATATTGTTGGCCTCAGCAAAGCCAGCAAACTGAGTGAAATGCAAGTAGCCAGAGATCCTTGTGACAGACCAGGAAAACCAGAGGCTGTCATTGTTACCAGAAACCAGGTGACACTCAGATGGACCAAACCTGAGTATGATGGTGGCATTAAGATCACAGGCTATGTGGTTGAGAAGAAGAAGGGATCTGGCCGCTGGATGAAAGCTAGCTTCGCCAACGTCATTGATACTCAGTTTGTTGTCACTAGTCTCACAGAAGATCAAGTTTATGAATTCCGTGTCATTGCCAGAAATTCAGCAGGTGTCTTCAGCCTGCCCTCAGACTCTACTGGAGAAATTACTGCCAAGGATGAGGTGGATCCACCTAAGATTGACTTGGAATCTAAATACTCTCAGGCTGTTGTGGTAAATGCTGGAGAAACATTCAGACTTGAGGCTTCTATTTATGGTAAGCCTGTGCCCACAGTGCACTGGTTGAAGGAAGGACAAGCCATTACGGAAGCTGCCCGCATTGAGGTCAAGAACACAGATTTCACAGCTAGCATTGTTGTTAAAGAAGCCATTCGTGTTGATGGAGGCCAGTACACTCTGCTGGTAAAGAATGTAGGAGGAGAAAAATCTGTTAACATTAATGTCAAGGTTCTGGACAGACCAGGTCCACCTGAGGGTCCAATCTCTATTTATGGTGTCACCAGTGAGAAATGTTCGATTTCATGGAAACCACCTTTGCAAGATGGAGGTAGTGAATGTTCTCACTATATTGTTGAGAGGAGGGAAACAAGCAGACTTGTTTGGACTGTAGTTGAACCTAAAGTTCAGACCCTCAACCTTAAGATCACTAAACTTCTGCCTGGTAATGAGTACATCTTCAGAGTGATTCCAGTCAACAAATACGGAATTGGTGAGCCCCTGGAATCAGAGCCAATGATTGCCAGAAATCCATTTGTTGCCCCCAGCCCACCAACAGAGGTTGAAGTTTCTACAATCACCAAAGACTCCATGGTGGTTACCTGGGAGAGACCAGTTAATGATGGTGGCAGCCCCATCCAAGGATATGTGGTTGAGAAACGTGACAAAGATGGTGTGAGATGGACTCGATGCAACAAGCGCACAGTAAGTGAGCTGCGCTTCAGAGTAACAGGGCTTCTAGAAAACCACAGCTATGAATTCAGAGTTTCTGCAGAGAATAATGCAGGTGTTGGTACACCTAGTCCACCAACAATCTACTACAAAGCACTGGACCCCATCTTCAAACCAGGCCCACCAAACAATCCCAAAGTGATAGACACATCTAGGTCTACTGTTTCCCTCACATGGGGTAAACCCATCTATGATGGTGGCTGTGAGATTCAATCCTACATTGTTGAGGCCTGTGATGTAGCATCTGATGAGTGGTTCATGTGCACTCCTCCTACTGGAATCCCAGTAACTAAGTTTACAGTGAAGAAACTTCTGGAGAAACATGAATATCAGTTCAGAGTGTGTGCCATCAACAAAGTTGGTGTTGGTGAGCACGCTGATGTTCCAGGAAAAATCCTTCTGGAGGAGAAAGTTGAAGTCCCTGATCTTGACCTGGATGCTGACATGAGGAAAATGATCAACATTAGATCTGCCAGCACTCTGAGACTTTTTGTTCCTGTGAGAGGTCGTCCAGCTCCTGAGGTGAAATGGGGAAAGGTTGATGGTGAGATAAACGAGAATGCTCAGATTGACAACACAGGTACTTATGCCTCACTTGTCATTGAGAATGTTGACCGATTTGACAGTGGCAAGTACACCTTGACTGCAGAGAATGCCAGTGGTGTGAAGTCAGTCTTTATCAGTGTTAGAGTTCTTGACTCACCCAGTCCACCAACTAACTTCATAGTGAAAGAGATTACCAAGACTTCTGTCACCCTCACATGGGAGCCTCCACTTCTAGATGGTGGTGCAAAGATTAAGCATTATATTGTTGAGAAGCGTGAGAGCACCAGAAAGGTTTATTCCCCTGTCACCACCTGCAACAGAATGTCATGGAAGATTGAGCCCCTTCCAGAGGGTGGAATCTACTTTTTCAGAGTCCTTGCTGAGAATGAATATGGTGTAGGTCTTCCTGCCAAAACATTAGAACCAATTAAGATATCTGAGAAGCCTCAACCACCAGGTAAAGTCAGTGTTCTTGATGTTACAAACAGCACTGTTACCCTATCCTGGGAGAAGCCTCAACATGATGGAGGTAGTAGGATTAGTTATTACGAAATTGAACTGGCACCTAAGGACAGTGAGGCTTGGTCCGTTTGTGCTACTATAAAGGCATTGGAGACAGTGGTGACAAACCTAATGAAGGGAGAGGAGTATCAGTTTAGAGTTTCTGCTGTTAATTCCAAGGGCAAGAGTGATCCCAGACAACTGGTTCAATCCGTTGTGGCAAAGGACCTTGTGATTGAGCCTGCTGTGAGACCTAAAGTGAGCACATACAGTGTCCAGGTGGGATATGACCTCAAGATCGAAGTACCAATTGCTGGTCATCCAAAACCAACCATTACATGGACTAAAGATGGAACTGCCCTCAAGCAGACAACAAGAGTCAATGTTACAGACTCAGCTCATCATACTACCCTCACAATTAAGGATGCCACAAAAGAGGATGGTGGAATGTACAGCATCAACATTGCCAATGCACTGGGATCCAAAGATGCTTCTATTGAGGTGATCACTCTTGATAAGCCAGGCCCACCAACAGGCCCCATCAAGTTGGACGACATCAGTGCTGAAAGTATAACTCTGTCCTGGGAGCCTCCTACATATACAGGTGGATGCCCAATCTCCAACTATGTGGTGGAGAAAAGAGACACAACTACAACCAATTGGATGGTTGTATCTGCTACTGTGGCCCGAACCACATTGAAGGTTGTCAATCTGAAGACAGGTGCTGAATACCAGTTCAGAATTTCTGCTGAGAATAGATATGGAAAGAGTTATGCAATTGATTCACAGCCTGTTGTTGCACAGTATCCATTCCAGGAGCCTGGTCTACCCGGAACACCATTTGTGTCTTCATACACCAAAGACTATATGGTAGTTGAGTGGCACAAACCCCCATCTGATGGTGGCAGTGCCATCTTAGGTTACCATCTAGAGAGGAAAGAGAAGAACAGCATCCTCTGGACAAAGATCAATAAAACTCTTATCCAAGATTGCAGGTTCAAGTCTACTCCTCTTGAGGAAGGCATTGAATATGAGTACAGAGTCTCTGCTGAGAATATTGTTGGCATTGGAAAATGCAGCAAAGTTTCTGAGGTCTATGTAGCTCGTGATCCATGTGATCCTCCTGGCTGTCCTGACGCTGTAATTGTGACTAGACACTCAGTGAAGCTAAGGTGGACTGCTCCAGTCTATGATGGTGGAAGCTTGGTTACTGGATATGTTGTGGAGAAACGTAATCTTCCTGAAGGAAAGTGGATGAAAGCTAGCTTTGCCAATGTCATTGAACATGAATTCACAGTTACTGGTCTAAAAGAAGACCATAAATATGACTTCAGAGTTATTGCAAGGAATGCAGCTGGGGCTGTCAGCAAACCATCTGAGAGCACAGGATCCATCACAGCTAAGGATGAAGTTGAACCACCAAAATGTGAGACAGATGCTATGTACAACCAGACAATTGTTATCAATGCTGGAGAAACATTCTCTCTGGAGGCCAGTGTGGAAGGAAAGCCAATACCAACAGCTCAGTGGTTCAAGGGAGATGTAGAGGTTGAAAATTCAGCCAGAGCTGAGATCAAAAATACTGATTTCAAGGCTTTGCTTGTTGTAAAGGATGCCATCAGAGTGGATGGTGGACAGTATACACTGGTTGTCACTAATGTTGCTGGAAGCAAGACTGTCCCATTCAATGTGAAGGTTTTGGACAGACCAGGTCCATCAGAAGGACCTCTTACAGTCGGCAACGTCACAGAAGAAAAGTGCTCATTGTCATGGCTGCCACCCAGACATGATGGAGGTGCTAGCATCTCCCACTACATCATCCAAAAGAGGGAAACCAGCCGTCTGGCATGGACTGTGGTCTCTGGTGATTGTGGAGCTACCATGTTTAAGGTTACCAAATTGTTGAAGGGTAATGAATACATCTTCAGAGTTATGGCTGTCAACAAGTATGGTGTCGGTGAGCCTCTTGAATCAGCACCGGTTATCATGAGGAGTCCATATGTTCCTCCTGGCGCACCCCAAGAGCTTGAAATCACCAATATTACGAGGGACTCGATGACAGTCTGCTGGAACCGCCCTGAAACAACTGGAGGCAGTGATATTGCTGGTTACATTGTTGAAAAGCGAGACAGAGCAGGAGTGAGATGGACCAAATGCAACAAACGCAGAGTGACAGACTTGCGTTTCAGAGTAACAGGTTTAACTGAAGACCATGAGTATGAATTTAGAGTATCTGCTGAGAATGCAGCTGGTGTTGGTGAGCCAAGCCCAGCTACTCCCTACCTCAAAGCATGTGACCCAACCTTTGAACCAGGCTGCCCCACCAATGCCCATGTGGTTGACACTGGTAAAGACTCAGTCACTGTAGCCTGGCATAGACCTATCTATGATGGTGGATGTGTGATTCAAGGCTATGCTGTGGAAATTACCAAGGCTGATGAGGAGGAGTGGAGCATATGTACTCCACCATCCGGAGTAAATGCTACCAAGTTCACTATCACCAAGTTGATTGAGCACCAGGAATACAAAGTCCGCATCTGTGCTATTAACAAGCTAGGCGTTGGTGAGCCAACTGAAATCCAAGGAACTGTCATCCCTCAAGAGAAGATTGATCCTCCAGAGATGATCTTGGACTCAGAGCTCAGGAAGGGAATAGTGGTTCGTGCAGGAGGTTCAATGAGAATCTGTATTCCATTTAAGGGTCGCCCAGCTCCTGAGATCAATTGGGCCAAGGAGGATGGAGAATTACCAAGTAAAGTACAGATAGAGACTGGCGAAGACTACACTCAACTTTCTGTTGACATCTGTGATAAGTACGATGCTGGAAAATATATCCTCAAATTAGAAAATAGTGCTGGTGTCAAATCAGCCTTTGTTTCTGTCAAAGTTCTGGATACTCCAGGTCCTCCTATTAATCTGATAGTAAAGGATATTAAGAGACAAAGTGTTACTCTGACATGGGAACCCCCTGTTATTGATGGAGGTGCAAGAATTAAGAACTACCTTGTAGAAAAGCGTGAAGCCAACAGAAAAGTTTACTCTAATGTGGACAACAAGTGCACAAAGACAAGCTATCGTTTCACTGGCCTCACTGAAGGAATGATCTACTACTTCAGAATTTTGGCTGAAAATGAGTTTGGTGTGGGACAGGCAGTTGAGACAGAAAACCCAGTTAAGACCTCTGAGCCTCCTCTGCCTGTTGGTAAGGTGGTTTTGACTGAAGTGACAAAGACCACTGTCTCACTTTCCTGGGAGAAGCCAGATCACGATGGAGGCAGCAGGATCACGGGCTACTATATTGAGATGCAGCCTGTGGGTTCAGAAGAGTGGGTGGTGGCTGCCACAACCAAAACATGTGATGGCACTGTCACCGGCCTCAGTGCTGGACATGAGTACCTGTTTAGAGTTTCAGCATTCAACGAGAAGGGCAAAAGTGATCCCAGGCCTTTGGCTACACCAGTCACTGCTAAGGATGTAACTATTGAACCCAGATTCAAAATAACATTCAACACTTACAGCTTGCAGAATGGTGAGGATTTGAAAATTGAGATTCCAGTGATTGGACGCCCTGTTCCAAAGGTTGAATGGAAAAAGGATGGGCATTCCCTTAAGGAAACGACCAGATTAAATGTATCCAGCACAGCATCTTCTACTAAGCTCTGCATCAAGGATGCAAATAAGGATGATTCTGGCAAATACACTGTCACAGCAACGAGCAGTGTTGGAACAGCTACAGAGGAAATTACTGTGGTTATTCTCGATAAGCCTGGTCCACCCACCGGCCCTGTGAAGATTGAAGAGGTGAGCTCTGATTATGTCTGTCTTGCCTGGGAGCCACCAGAGTATACAGGAGGCTGCCAGATCAACAACTACATAGTAGAAAAGAGAGACACAACTACAACAGCATGGCAGATTGTGTCTGCTACTATTGCCAGGTCAACCATCAAAGTCACCAAGCTAAAGACTGGAGTTGAATATCAGTTCAGAATATCTGCTGAGAATAGATATGGAAAGAGTTCTGCTATTGTTTCTCCCTCTGTTATTGCTCAATATCCATTCAGTGAACCCTCTGCTCCAGGAACACCAGTAATATCTGCTGCAACTAAAGACAATATGGTGGTTGAGTGGAAACCTCCAACTAACAATGGAGGTAGTCCCATAATGGGCTATCACCTGGAGAGAAAGGAGAAGAACAGCTTGTTGTGGACTAAACTTAACAAACTTCTAATCCCAGAGCCACGTTTCAAAACTACGGAACTGGAGGAAGGGATTGAGTATGAATTCAGAGTTTATGCTGAGAACATTGCTGGACTCAGCCCACCAAGTAAGGTCTCTGAGAGCACTGTAGCCAGAGACCCATGTGATCCTCCAGGTACTCCTGAGGCCATTGAAATCACGAGAAACCATGTGACACTTAAGTGGACCAGGCCCCAGTATGACGGAGGCAGTGCAATTACTGGCTATGTGATTGAGAGAAGGAAGCACCCAGACACCCGTTGGATGAAAGCTAGCTTCACCAACATCATCGACACTCAGTTCACTCTTGCTGGACTGACTGAAGATTGCATTTATGAGTTCAGAATTGTTGCAAGGAATGCAGCTGGCATCACTAGCCACCCTTCTCCAAGCACAGGAGAAATTACAGCCAAAGATGAAATTGAAGCTCCAGAAGCCACCATGGATCCCAAATTCAAGGATATGACAGTTGTAAGTGCCGGTGAGACATTTGAAATTGATGCAGATTACAGTGGTAAGCCTCTCCCTGAGGTCATTTGGCTGAAAGATGGAAAGGAGATTGACAAAAGTACACCAAGAATGGAGGTGAAAACCACACTCACACGTACCATCCTGACAGTAAAGGAATGCATCAGAGTGGATGGTGGGCACTTTACCCTAAAACTTGTCAATGTTGGAGGTGTCAAAATGATCCCGGTTCATGTTAAAGTTTTGGATAGACCTGGTCCTCCAGATGGCCCACTGGAGGTTAAAGGTGTCACAGCTGAGAAGTGTTACCTGCATTGGAGCCATCCATCACATGACGGTGGAGCTGGCATCTCTCACTATATCATTGAAAAGAGAGAAACCAGCCGTTTGTCATGGACCATGGTTGAACCCAAAATCCAGGCCATCAGCTACAAAATCACAAAACTGCTGCCTGGCAATGAGTACATTTTCAGAGTCACTGCAGTGAATAAATATGGTGTTGGTGAGCCTCTTGAATCTGAGCCTGTCATTGCTCGCAATCCATTTACAACTCCCAGTGCTCCCTCTACACCTGAGGTCGGTGCTATCACCAAGGACTCCATTGTGCTTACTTGGGAGAGGCCAGACAATAATGGAGGAGCTGAGATTGAAGGATATGTCCTTGAAAAACGTGATAAAGATGGTGTCAGATGGACAAAGTGTAACAAGAAGAGGCTGACTGATCTGAGATTCAGATGTACTGGTCTCACAGAAGGTCATTCATATGAATTCAGGGTGTCTGCAGAAAATGCAGCTGGTGTTGGAAAGCCTAGTGGACCAACTGAGTACATCAAGGCCTGTGATGCCACGTACCCACCTGGACCACCAAGCAACCCCAAAGTCACAGATCATTCAAGCACCACAGTGTCCCTCTCCTGGACAAGGCCTATCTATGATGGTGGCGCATCAGTCACTGGATACGTTGTTGAGATGAAGGAAGCTGCAGATGATGAATGGATCACTTGTACACCATACACAGGTGTTCAGACCACTCACTACACTGTCAAGAAACTGAAAGAAAATGCAGAATACAACTTCCGTATCTGTGCAATGAACATTGAGGGAGTGGGGGAACATGTGGACCTGCCAGGTACTGTAATTGCTGCTGAAAAACTTGAAGCACCTGAAATTGAACTTGACGCTGATCTGAGAAAAATGGTCAATATTCGTGCCACTTCCACTCTACGTCTGTTTGTGACCATCAAAGGAAAACCTGAGCCTGAGGTCAGATGGTCAAAGGCTGATGGTACTCTAAATGAGCGTGCCCAAATTGAAGTTACAAGCTCTTACACAATGCTTGTGATTGAGAATGTTGACAGGTTTGACACTGGAAAATATGTGTTGACTCTTGAGAACCTGAGTGGCTCTAAATCAGCCTTCATCAATGTCAGGGTTCTGGACTCCCCCAGTGCTCCAACCAACCTGGAGGTTAAGGATGTCAAGAGGAACTCTGTATCTTTGTCCTGGGAACCTCCTCTCATTGATGGTGGAGCTAAGATTTCACACTACATTGTAGAGAAGAGAGAGCAGAAGAGAATGGCTTTCACTAGTGTTTCCACCAACTGTGTGAGGAACTCTTTCATCATCTCTGACCTACAGGAGGGCGGTCGCTACTACTTCCGTGTGCTTGCTGTGAATGAGCTGGGAGTTGGTTTGCCTGCCTCCACAGATCAAGTCAAGGTGTCTGAGGCTCCTCTACCTCCTGGTAAAGTTGTCCTGGTTGACGTGACTCGTCATACTGTCACCCTGTCATGGGAGAAACCTGATCATGATGGAGGCAGCAAGATCACAAGTTATATTGTGGAGATGCAGCCTAAAGGTGATGACAAATGGACTGTCTGCAGTGATGCCAAAGCACTGGAGGCTACCATTGAGGGACTCACAAGTGGGGAGGAATACTCCTTTAGGGTGACAGCTGTGAATGACAAAGGAAAGAGTGATGCCAAACCTCTGGTTGCCCCTGTTGTGGTAAAGGATATAACACTCGCGCCCACCATTAACCTGCTGTTTTCCACATACAGTGTAAAGGCAGGAGATGACCTGAAGATTGATGTTCCATTTAAAGGCAGACCTCAGCCTGAGGTTTCCTGGAAGAAGGATGGTCATTCACTTAAACAGACAACAAGGGTCAATGTTCTGAGTTCCAAGACCTCATCCAAGATTCTCATTAAGGATGCAACCAAGGAGGATTTAGGAAAGTATGAGATCACCCTGACAAACTCAGTCGGTACCAACTCAGCTGTGATTTCAGTTGTAGTCCTGGACAAACCTGGTCCACCAAGCAACATTGTGGTTGATGAAGTTAGCGCTGACTTTGTGAGTCTGTCTTGGGATCCTCCAGCCTATGATGGTGGATGCCAGATTAATAACTATGTGGTGGAGAAGAGAGATACTACAACAACTACATGGCAGATTGTCTCAGCCACAGTTGCCAGGACATCCATTAAGGTGTCTCGTCTCACTCAGGGAACAGAGTACCAGTTCCGTATTGCAGCTGAAAATCGTTATGGCAAGAGTACTGCCATTGATTCTTCTCCTGTTGTTGCTCAGTATCCGTTCGAGCTTCCTGGTCCACCTACCAACCTCCATGTTGCACAGGCCACCAAAACTGGCATGCTTGTGGTCTGGGGCAGACCTGCCAGTGACGGTGGTAGCCCTGTCACTGGATATCACATTGAATGCAAAGACCAAAGTAGCATCCTGTGGACCAAAGTTAATAGAGGTCTTGTTGCTGAGAATCAGTTTAAGATGACTGGCATAGAAGAAGGTCTACTCTATCAGTTCAGAGTTTACGCTGAGAACATGGCTGGCATTGGTCCATGCTCTAAGCCAAGTGAGCCTGTAGCAGCTAGGGATCCATGCCCATCTCCACATAACCTCAAAGTCACCAATATCACAAGGACCTCAGTTTCCCTCTTTTGGGAAGGACCTGAGTATGCAGGCAGTGCCAAGATTACTGGCTATATTGTTGAACGTAAAGAACTTCCAAATGGACGCTGGCTGAAATGCAACTTTACAAATCTCCAAGACACCTACTTTGATGTCACAGGTCTCACAGAAGATGTCCAGTATGACTTCCACGTCATTGCCAAGAATTCGGCTGAACTGTTGAGTGCTCCTTCTGAAAACACCGGACCTGTTACTGTCAAAGATGATGTTGACCCACCTACAATAATCCTGGATGATAAACTCAGGCAACTGGTTGTTATTAAAGCAGGAGATGTCATCAAAATTGATGCAGAAATTACTGGCCGTCCACTCCCTGTTGTTTCCTGGTCTAAGGATGGAAAGGAAATTGAGGCTAAAGCCAGATGTGAAATTACCTCCACCAATTTCGCAACCACATTAATTGTCAGGGATGCCATTAGGAGAGACTCAGGACAGTATGTTCTAACACTGCACAATGTGGCAGGCACCAGATCTGTGGCTATTAACTGCAAGGTTCTGGACAGGCCTGGGCCTGCTTCAGGACCTTTGGCAGTGTCAGGCCTCACAGCAGAGAAATGTACCCTCACCTGGGGACCACCTCAAGAAAATGGTGGAGCTGAAATCATGCATTACATAGTGGAAAAACGTGAGACAAGTCGTCTTGCATGGACTCTTGTCTACGGTGATATGAAGGCTACCACATGTAAAGTAACCAAGCTGCTCAAAGGAAATGAGTACATCTTCAGAGTCAGAGGAGTTAACAAATATGGAGATGGAGAAGCTTTGGAGAGTGAGCCCACAAAGGCCATGGATCCATTTACTGTCCCTGCTGCCCCTACCAATGTCCAGGTTACTTCTGTTACCAGTGAAGCCATGACAATCTGCTGGGAAAGACCTGTTTCTGATGGTGGTAGCAGTATCTCTGGTTATGTCATTGAAAAGCGAGAAAAGACTGGACTGCGCTGGTGCCGTGTCAACAAGAAGCCAGTTTATGATCTTAGAGTCAAAGCCTCACATCTCCGTGATGGCTGCGAGTATGAGTACAGAGTGTTTGCAGAGAATTCTGCTGGACTCAGTGCCCCCAGCACCCCATGCCCACTCACCAAAGCTGAAGACCCACAGTTCTTACCTTCTCCTCCTGCTAAACCTAAAATCATTGACTCTACAAAGACAACAGTGACTCTGTCCTGGAATAAACCACTGTTTGATGGAGGATCACCTGTGACAGGTTACAGAGTGGAATACAGGAAGAGTCTGGATGATGAATGGATGGTTGGAGTCCAGAACACTAAGAACACAGAGTTCACAGTGGTGGGACTGACCCCTGGAGTTGAATATGTGTTTGTTGTCAAGTCCATTAACAAAATTGGAGCCAGCGAGCCAAGTGCCGAGACTGACAAACAGGTGGCCAAAGACAGACAGGAAGAGCCAGTGTTTGACATTAGCAATGAAATGAGGAAGACTCTTATTGTGAAGGATGGCAGCTCATTCACCTTGACAGTGCCGTTCAGAGGCAAACCCATTCCCAATGTGTCCTGGACTAAGCCTGATGTGGATCTGCGAGTTCGTGCTGTCATTGATACCACAGACACCTTCTCTTCAATCACCTTAGAGAAAGCCACTCGCAATGACTCTGGAAAATACACCATCACTCTGTCCAGTGTTGCTGGAACTGCCTCCCTGACCCTCAGTGTCAGAGTCCTGGACTCCCCTGGACCCCCTGCCTCAATAGAAATCAAGGAAGTGACCAAGTCCTCTCTTACTGTGACCTGGGACACTCCTGAAAATGAAGGAGGTGGACCAGTCAAAAACTATCTTGTTGATATTCGAGAGGCCAGTAAAAAAGGCTGGACCAGGTTGACAGACACCTGCCATAGGCTCACGTACAAAGTATCAGACCTGAAGGAAGGAGAAGTCTACTATTTTAGAGTGACAGGCGAAAACGAGTATGGTGTTGGTGTCCCTGCTGAGACCAAAGATGGAACCAAGATCTCAGGTACTGACCATTATTTTAAGTTAACTCCAGTAGATCTGAGTTGTTTGACCATATGGATAGTATTTATAGTTACATTTGGAATCTGTTTTTTTTTTTTTTTTTTTTTTAATTTATTAAAGCAAAATTATTAAAACTGTTTTTACAATACCAAAATAAAAGGCAAACTCTTTAACACTAGAAGTGGTTTAGATCCTATGCAGTGAAAAAGGAAAGCATTGTTTTATTCAGACCATTACTCTGTTATATTTTATAAAGTATATAATTAGAAATTTCAGACTTTGATATTTTTAAGTGATTTGTAACACAATTGAACAAATGTTGGAGCATAATTTGACCAAAGTTAAAGTATAATAAACCTTACACAAAATGAGACTGTATCATATCTATGAATCAATATTTCCTGTTGTTTCAGAAAAACCAAGCCCACCTCCCAAACTCGGGGTGACTGATGTGAACAAAGAGAGTGTGACTCTGGCCTGGGCCAAACCAGAACAGGACGGAGGCAGCAGGATCACCGGGTACCTGGTGGAAGCCATGGAGAAAGGCCAGGAGAAGTGGGTCAAGTGTGGAGTGACCAAGTTCATCCACTTTACAGTGTCAGGTCTGCGAGAGAATGCAGAGTACTTCTTCAGAATCCGGGCTGAGAACCATGCTGGATTCAGTGATGCCAAGGAACTGTTGACCCCTGTGGCTGTAAAAGACCAACTGGGTGAGTTGCAAACAAGATGTATTTTTTT
>JAPSES010000104.1:18754912-18787730 GCA_029822895.1 Maxillicosta whitleyi | reverse complement strand
TCTTTCTTTCTTTCTTTCTTTCTTTCATTCATTTCTTTAAATAAAGGTTTATTCAATGTTTTCTACATACTTTTTTATTTAGCCTTGTACTGCTTTTTCTTCCTCTTTATTTAATTTTCATAACAAAATGTTTTGTACAATACAAATGTAAACATTAGCTCCACTCAGTACAGTGACAGATTTTGTATGAAATGGATGGGCAATGCATAAAAACACAGATTATCCTTTCAGACAAACACATCATCATCTGTATTTCCATTAACAACAAGCTGCGTTTTCCAACCTCCTTTTTCTTTCTTCAGTGGTTTTTGTTGCTTATGTCTTTTTTGTGTCCAGGTGGTGAAAGGAACCATCAGAGACACCAGACAGAAAGTGACAGGCCTGGTGGAAAACAACGAGTACCAGTACAGAGTCTGTGCTGTGAACAAAGCCGGAGCTGGAAACTACTCGGAGGCGTCTGATTTGTACAAAGCCTTCGACCCCATTGGTATGCCTCACACCAGCCTTGAAGAACATGCTGTTCCTCACAGATTGTACAGATAATATTCATGTTGTTTTACCTCCTCTAGATCTGCCTGGTGAACCATCCAAACTGCGTGTGGTCGACTCCACAAAGACTTCCATCACTCTGGGCTGGGAAAGACCAGTCTACGATGGTGGCAGTGAAATCACACACTATATTCTGGACCAGATGAACACTGAGGAGAAGGAATGGGTGACAACCAACCCTGAGGTCAAGGGCTGTGAGTATGTGGTGTCCCACCTGAAACCTGGAACCTACTATTTCTTCAGAGTGTATGCTGTCAACTGCAAGGGCAAAGGAGAAGAAATCAAGATGTACCAACCAGTGCAAGCCAAAGACATCCTGGGTTTGTACATTTCCTTTATTTCAAGTCACAACAACATGGAATGGTTAAATACTAACCCACACAAACAACAGTGGCAAAACTAGTAATCATGCCCTGACTATTTTCTCTGTTTTTGTTGGTCTTTTCTCTAACAGAGGAGGCTGATTTGGACCTGGACGTCTCAATGACCACACAGTACACAGCAAAAGCTGGCCGTGATGTGGAGGTGTTCATCCCCCTGAAGGGTCGCCCTGCCCCCAACATCACCTGGCGCCGTGATGACCGCAATATGGCTGGTGACAACCGCTTCACCATCAAGACTTCCGACCGTGCCACTACACTGCTGATCCCCAAAGTCACTCGTGATGACTGTGGAAAATATATGCTGGAGGTTGAGAATGGAGTCGGAGAACCAAAGATCATCACAGTTTCCCTGAAGGTTCTGGACAGTCCATCAACCTGCCAGAAACTAATGATCAAGAATGTGACCAGAGGGAAGCTGACACTCAGCTGGGAGGCTCCACTCATTGATGGCGGTTCTCCTGTCACCAACTACGTTGTTGAGAAGAAGGCATCCACCATGAAGGCCTACCAGGTGATCGCTGCTGAATGCGCTAACACAACCTACAAAGTGTCAGGTTTGGAAGAAGACGTGGCTTACTTCTTCCGTGTATCTGCTGAGAACGAGTTTGGTGTTGGTGACACTTGTGAGACCACCGAGCCAGTCAGAGCTACAGAAACTCCAGGAGGAGTTAAAAACCTAGTAATGGTGGACTCCACCAAGACCTCTGTCACTCTGCAGTGGACCAGACCAGACCATGATGGTGGCAGCCACATCACTGACTACATCATTGAGAAGAGAACTAAAGAAGACCCAACTTGGACTCTGGGCACAACCTGCAAGCGCTGCAGCTGTGAGGTGACCGGACTCAAAGAGAACACTGTCATGGACTTCAGAGTGTTTGCTAAGAATGAGAAGGGAACCAGTGACTTCTCCCAGATTGGTCCAATCACAGTGATGGACTTCATCATTCCACCTGAGGCCAGTCTGATCGACTATCCCAATGGAGAGCTGGCAGTTCGTGTTGGACAGAACATCCACATTGAGTTGCCTTTCAAGGGAAAACCACGCCCAACAATCAGCTGGCTGAAAGACAATCAGCCTTTGAAGGAAAGCGATAAGATTCGCTTCAGAACCACTGACAACAAGACATCTGTCACTGTTAGAAGTGCTAAGAAGGAGCACGCTGGTCAGTACACTCTGGTTCTGGACAACAGAGCTGTCAAGAACTACTTTGACATTAATGTGGTGATTCTTGGACCTCCATCTGTGCCGGTTGGTCCAGTACGCTTCGATGAAATCAAAGCCCAGAGTATCATCATCTCCTGGAATGAGCCAAAGGATGATGGAGGCAGCGAAATCACTTGTTACAGTGTGGAAAAACGTGAGACTTCTCAGGCTAACTGGAAGATGGTCTGCTCCAGTGTAGTCAGGACCACCTTCAAAATTCCCAACCTGGTCAAGGGAACTGAGTATCAGTTCAGAGTCCGAGCAGAGAACAAGTTTGGAGTCAGTGAAGCACTTAACTCTCCAGACATCATTGCTCAGCATCAATACAAACCCCCTGGTCCTCCTGGAAAACCAGTGGCATACAATGTCACCAGTGACGGCATGAGCATCAGGTGGGAGGCACCAGGCTTTGATGGAGGTTCCCCCATCTTGGGCTACCACGTGGAGAAGAAGGACCGGAATAGTCTATTGTGGCAGAAAGTGAACTCCACAATCATTTCCAACAGAGAGTACAGGGTCATTGGCCTAATGGAGGGTCTGGAGTACTCCTTCAGAGTCTATGCTGAGAACAATGCTGGACTCAGTCTTGTCAGTGAACAGAGCAAACACGCCAGGGCCGTTTCCCCAGTTGGTGAGTGAACACTTTAAACACTGTCTAATCTGGGGAACTGCAGCAAATTAAACCCCATTTATGAAAAAAGCACATTCATAACAGAAAAACTAATTGAGATTTTTTTTTTTTTTTAAATGATAAGCTATACGATTTTTTAGACAAATGCAATCTTTTTCCCTATTGATTTCCTGATTTTGATGTATAGTATTTAAACATGTGAACAGAGAACAATAGAGATAGTTCAGTTTGCAATGTGCACAAATGAACTGGTTAATGTTTTACTTCCTTCAGATCCACCTGGTACTCCTGTGTGCATTGACGTGACCAGAGACTCAGTCACTCTTCAGTGGGAAATCCCTGCAAGAGATGGAGGCAGTAAGATTGTGGCCTACAGTGTGGAGAGACGCCAAGGCAGAGGCAAATGGCTGCGCTGCAACTTCACAGATGTCAGTGACACCCAGTTCACTGTAACTGGACTGTCACCTGGAGACAGGTTTGAGTTCAGGGTGATTGCCAGGAATGCCGTGGGCACCATCAGTCCACCATCCAACTCCTCCGGATACATCATGACCAAGGATGAGAGCAGTGCGTATCTTTAACTTCAGAAAAACAGCTCCTCATAAATATTCTTCAGACTCTGTTGTATCCTTATGTTGACCTTGTGTTTGTATCTCCAGTCTCTCCTGAGATTGAGTGGTCACCAGATCAGGTTCTCACCATGAGAGCTGGAGAAAGCGTCAGACTCGCCTGCAGCATCACTGGACGCCCTGTTCCACAGGTTGTTTGGTACAAAGACGGCAAAGAGATCGACAAGAGGATCATGATCGACATTGAGATCACCACTGGCATTGGCACCAGCAACCTGTTCATCCGCGATGCTGACAGGAACCACCGTGGAATCTACACTGTGGAGGCCAAGAACAGCTCTGGAACCAAGAAGGCGGAAGTCAACGTCAGAGTACA
This sequence comes from Maxillicosta whitleyi, assembly GCA_029822895.1. NCBI lineage: Eukaryota > Metazoa > Chordata > Actinopteri > Perciformes > Neosebastidae > Maxillicosta > Maxillicosta whitleyi. The sequence goes on along the minus strand of JAPSES010000104.1, from coordinate 18,784,015 downwards.
GGGTTCGTCAACACTCACCCAGAACATTCAGCTATGACGGCATCTTTTGTTGCCTTTTTGGTGTAGTTTTACAACTCACTCATAGTTTAAAAAAAAAAAAGCCCTTGCAGAGATCCTTCTATTCCATTGAATTTGAGATATTTGTGGCGCAAACAAAACAGTTGTGATAAATTATATAATGTATCATCCAGAGAATACCTGAGAAAGTACCATTTTCTTCCTCTGTGATGTAGATTGTACATTTGGTCCACATCCCTCCTTTGGATCTCCTTTGCTAGTACAAATATTTGACTCAGACATTATGTTCATATAAATTGATTGTGATAAATGAGCAGAATTTCAATCTTTTTTCATCAGCACATCTTCTCGTGTCATACCAAGATACAAGAGTTTTATCTTAGTGATATCCCAAAGGCCATTTGAAGCTAAACATACTTGCTTAGTTTTTGTCTAGAAAACACAAAAATGATAAAATCTATGTTTCCATACAGTCCCCATCACATTAATTTACTACACATTTCTGTATTCATTCCTCATGAAAAGTTCCATTAATAATTCTGTTGCCGTATGACCTTTCAGACACTCCTGGACCTTGCGAGGGTCCAATCCGTTTCACCGGTATCACAGCTGAAAAGTGCACGGTTTGGTGGAATCCTCCAGAAAATGACGGCTGTGCTGCCATCACACACTATGTGGTGGAGAAGAGGGAGACGTCCAGAATCTCCTGGGCAATGGTCACCTCTAAATGTGAAGCTTGCTCCTTCAATGCCACCAACCTCATTAAAGGCAACGAGTATCAGTTCAGAATCTCTGCTGTCAACAAGTTTGGTGTCGGCAAACCTCTGGATTCTGACCCTGTCATCGCTCAGATGCAGTACAGTAAGTGCAGTCATCAATATGTTAGAATTTCTTTAATCAAAAAGTGAAAATATACAGAGAACATTTATGATCTTTGACATTAGAACCATGTTGATATGGTGACATCGACTAGTTATATAGACTTTTATATCCATAACCAACTGGAACCATCAGTATTTACCACAAATCAGTCAAAACTATTAATAAATTGATTTTACTTGTCTAATAAATTGATTTTACAGCGAGAAACAGCTAGATTACTAAACTCAGTGGAACAGATATACATTATTATTATTATTATTATTATTAGTCATTAATGTTCTGAAAAGGGTTTACATTTTTTGTTTTTGTTTGAGATGAGATGAAAAGGTTTTTGAAGCTTTAAAGAGATTTAACTGAAAATTCAACTTTCTTCTTCAGCTGTGCCCGATGCCCCTGGTACCCCTGACGCCACCCATATAACTGGAGACAGTATCACCATGTGCTGGACCAGACCCAGGTCTGATGGAGGCAACGAGATCAAGCACTACATCCTGGAGAGACGGGAGAAGAAGAGTCTGCGCTGGGTAAAGGTTTCATCCAAGAGGCCAATCACTGAGCTGAGGCACCGTGTCATCAACCTCACCGAGGGCAACGAATACGAGTTCCGCGTAATGGCGGAGAACGGAGCCGGCATAGGACCAGCCAGCAGCACTTCCAGGCTCTTCAAAACCAGAGAACCCACCAGCACTCCCAGCGCTCCCAGTGTCATCAAGGTGCAGTAGAAGACAAAATTTACCATAACTATTATTGGTTAACAGGAGTAGGAGAGGATTCCAAAATAGTTAAAAAATGGTCAGAAATGCAAGAAAATGTTGAGATAAAAACATAGTTTTCATTTGAACTTAATTCAACATCCATTATATTCAATGCAGTTAAGTTTGATGAGTTAAATCCTACAGTGGCATCAATTTCTTGATGTAAAACTCTCCTCAGACAGTATCCTGAGTTACAGCTAGATATTAAGATATTATAAGTACTTAATGTATTCATGATGTAATGAGCAGAAATAACATTCACTTGGAAAATATTTTGGATTTGGTTGTAATTTCTTATCAAATTTCAATTCAGTTTCAAATCATTACATTTTCTTTTTGCTTTTTTATGTTCAACAGGTCATTGACTCCACCAAGTCCTCCATTACTTTGGAATGGATCAAACCAGTGTTTGATGGTGGACTGGAAATCATTGGTTACAACATAGACATGTGTAAGGCCAGTCTGGAGGAGTGGCACCGGATCAACAGCCAGATTTGCATCCACACCAAGTACACTGCCAAGGGCCTGGTTCCTGGAGAACTCTACAAGTTCAGAGTGAGTGCTGTGAACGGATCTGGACAAGGTGAAGCCTCAATGTTGTCCAACGCTGTTCAAGCTTTGGACAGACTCACATCACCTGAGATTGACATTGATGCCAACTTCAAACAAACTCACATCGTGAAGAACGGTGGCACCGTGTCTCTCACCATCGCCTTCAGAGGTAAACCAGCTCCTCTGGCCACATGGTCAAAGGTGGATGGTGAACTGCCAGTCATGGCTGATGTCAACACGTCCGACTGCTCCTCCACTCTGACTATTGAGGGCTGCACTCGCTATGAAGCTGGAAAATACACCCTGTCTCTGGAGAACAACAGCGGACGCAAGTCTATCACATTCACAGTCAAAGTTCTGGACACACCTGGACCTCCTGCAGCCATCAGCTTCAAGGATGTCACCCGTGGAGCCTTAACGATGATGTGGGATGCCCCCACAAATGATGGTGGATCAAGAATCCATCACTACATTGTGGACAAGCGTGAGGCAAGCCGCCTTGCCTGGCAAGTGGTGAGCACCAAGTGTTCCCGCCAGATGATCCGTGTGACCGGTCTGGAGATTGGAGTTCCATACTTGTTCAGAGTAATTGCTGTGAATCAGTACGGCCAGGGCGAAGCTCGGGAAATGACAGAGCCTGTCATTGCCACAGAGGAACCAGCTCCACCCAAGAGAGTAGATGTAGTTGACACCAGCAGCTCCACAGCTTCTCTGGTGTGGCTGAAGCCTGAGCATGATGGAGGCAGCCGCATCCGAGGCTATATCGTTGAGTTCAGAATCAAAGGAACCGACCGCTGGATGGTAGCAGGAGAATCTAAATTGCAGAAGATGCTGGTGGAGGGTCTTACTGAGAACGTAGAATATGACTTCAGAGTGAAGGCAAAGAATGATGCTGGAATCAGCGATCCTCAGGCAATGTTTGGCTCCGTTGTTATCAAGGAGCCCCGTATTGCACCCACAGCTGACCTGAGCAGTATCACCAACCAGCTTATCACCTGCAAGACCTCCAACAGCTTCACCATCGACATCCCAATCAGTGGCAGACCTGCCCCCAAAGTAACTTGGAAACTCGAGGAAATGAAGCTGAAGGAGACTGACCGAGTCTGCATCAGGACCTCAAAAGAGAGGACCACCCTGATTGTGAGGGACAGCAAGAGGAGTGACAGCGGAAAGTATTACCTGGTCCTGGAGAACTCTGCTGGTGTCGTGACCTTCACTGTGACTGTTCTGGTGGTGGGCAGACCTTCGGCTGCAACAGGTCCCGTGGAGATCTCCGGAGTGTCTTCAGAGTGCTGCACCCTGTCCTGGTCTGAGCCAGTTGATGATGGTGGTAGTGAAATAACCAACTACATTGTGGAGAAACGTGAGGCTGACCATGCCTCCTGGCAAGTGGTGAACTCCAGTGTAAAGAGAACCACTATTAAAGTGACTCATCTGACTAAATACATGGAGTACACCTTCAGAGTACGCGCTGAGAACAAGTATGGAGTCAGCAAGTCCATTGAGTCTGCAGCTATTGTTATCGAGCATCCATTTGGTAAGTTCTGGCCAACATGTACAACAGACAATAGCCATTTTAAGTTCACTCATTTTAAGGCTTCTAATCTGTTTCTCTGCCTCTTCTACATAGTTCCTCCAAGTCCTCCAAGTCGTCCAGATGTGGTCTCTGTGTCTGCCAATGCCATCAGCATCAAATGGGACGTTCCATATGCTGACGGTGGCAGCAAGGTGACAGGGTACTGGATTGAGAAGAAGGAGAGGAACACCATCCTGTGGGTGAGGGAGAACAAACTTCCCTGCCTCGAGTGCCAGTACAAGGTGTCCAGCCTGATTGAGGGTCTAGAGTACCAGTTCAGGGTCTATGCCATGAACATTGCTGGACTCAGCAAGGCTAGTGAGGCTTCCAGACCTGTGGTGGCTCTGAACCCTGTCGGTGGGTGAAACATCATGACTTTGTATCAGAGAATAATGTAACTGTTTTCATATGTGATGCTAAACGTTATTTCTTTGCTGCTTAGATCCTCCTGGTAAACCTGAGGTGACCGACATCACCCGTACCTCAGTGTCTCTGTGCTGGACCATCCCCTTAAACGACGGCGGCAGTAAGATCGTCGGTTATGTTGTGGAAAGGAAGGTCTACAGTACTGACGAATGGGATGACAACCGCTGGCTGAAATGCAATTACACCACCATCACAGAGAACTACTTTACTATCGCAAACCTTGGAGAAGGAGACACCTATGAGTACCGTGTCATCGCCAAGAACGCCTCTGGAGTTCACAGTGCTCCATCAGAGATCGTTGGACCAGTCACATGCAAGGATGAGTACTGTAAGTTACACATATCACACATTTCATTTACTTTAATTTAGTTTAACCAGAAAAAACCTGGAACAGGCAGTAAATTTAACATTGAATGTCAGAAGATCATAGAGATTAATCCCCAAATTCCCACTGGATCAGCGGTGATCCAGTCACCATTATGTATTAAATACATTAAAATTTCTACAATAACAGTTTTATCAATATAGAGATGTTATACTTTCTTAGAAAGTTTAGATTCTGCACAGTTGAGTCTCTAAGTATATTTACAGTACAGTACATGAAATCCTATGTTCGTAGTTTTACCTTAAACCCATCTCTTTCTTCTGTAGCTCCTCCTAAAGCTGAACTGGACAGTAAACTGGTGGGAGAGACTGTCATTGTCATGGCCGGCTCAGACCTGGTCTTGGACGGTGCTGTAGGAGGAAAACCAGAACCCACCGTGTACTGGGCAAAGGGCGACAAGATCCTGGAGCCGGGAGAGAAATACTCCCTGACATATACCTCAACCAGAGCCATGGCTGTTATTAAGAGCTGTGACAGATCTGACACTGGACGGTACATCCTGACTGTGAAAAACACCAACGGAACTAAGACTGCAAATGTGTTGGTTAAAGTTCTGGGTGAGTGTTAAAGTGCACATGTAGGTTCCTTAAGTACAGATATTTTAAAACTTCATAATAATTTACCCCAGATGCGTAAAACTAAAGCATGTTTGGAAAATGTGAGAAGAAAGTCCACATATTTGTGTTAATATGTAGGACAGTAATGAGATATTTGGAGCCTGATTTTGGTTGTGGTTGTCCATCTGTCAGACACTCCTGGACCTCCTGCTGATAAGATCGTGATCAGCAGAGTAACAGAGGAGAAGTGTACAGTTTCCTGGAAGATTCCTCTGGAGGATGGAGGAGACACAGCGTCCCACTATATCGTGGAGCGTCGTGAGACCAGTCGTCTCAACTGGGTTCTCATGGAGTCTGAGTGCAAGTCCCTGTCATGTGTCAGCACCAAGCTGATCAAGAACAACGAGTACATCTTCAGAGTCCGTGGAGTCAATAAATATGGACCTGGAGTTCCTCTAGAGTCCGAACCTGTCATCGCCAGGAATGCTTACAGTAAGATGCCATGGATCAGTTTAGTTTATCAGACACAAACAAATAGTACAGACAGGTTTCAGTTCAAAGATTAAGAAAATATGAGTCATACAGCTGTAAAACGCATATTTATTTTTATTAGAGGTAATTTCCCGTGTACTTGCATACAATGAAAGGCACAGGGGACTGTTGTTCATCATATTTATTCTTATTATTATTATTCTGACTTCTTATACACAAATCTTTGAAAAATGTTCCTCTTTTTTATGCTAAAATTTTTAGGACTCAATTCAGAAAATGATAATACTTGTGGTTATATACAGTGATTTGCTTTCTTTTTTTTTTTTTTTTTTATCCCTAAGTAACAAGTGTTAAATAGATAAAAAAAAAAAGGTAGACAATTTAAGTTCACTTCTTACTGTTTAACTGGAAAAAAAAACACAGCAGCTTTATGTGAATTAAAAATATGTTTAACTTAATAAATGTTGCGACTAATATGGTGAATATGTAACAAATGTGTGATTTGTTTAAGTTTATATTGATTTAAAAATGTCAATTATTGTGGTTAATGGGCATTAGATTGAAGTTGAGGTGTGATTGTTTTCGTTAACTTTGATTTTTGTCTGTTCTGCAGCCATACCTTCTCCTCCTGGAGCTCCAGAGGCCACTGCAGTGGGTAAAGAACACATCATCATCGAGTGGCTGAAACCTGAGAGTGATGGAGGCAGTGAAATCAAAAACTACATTGTGGAAAAACGCGAGAAGAGCAGCACCAGGTTGGAACAACAATCCAAACACTCCCAGACAGGTTCATTTATTTAATGATGGGAGTCTGATGATTTCTCCTTCTTTTCTAAACCAGGTGGACTCGAGTGAACAGGACCTACACCATCTACGACATCCGTCTGAAGATCACCGGGCTCCTGGAGGGAAGCGAGTACCAGTTCAGGGTGACAGCAGTGAACGCTGCCGGCGACAGTCAACCGAGCGACGCCTCGCCGTACATCATCTGCAGAGATCCCACATGTATGAAAAGATGACACTCTGAGATACTGTACAATTTAGATAAACCAGAGTAAAAGAAACACAATAAAACTATAGGTGAAGAGGCACAGATCCTCAAAAGAAGAAAATTCAGTTATTAAAATACAAATCAATCATAAGATACAAAAACAGATGAAACTGAAATGTGATCACATTAAATATTACAAGTTAAAAAACTTGATCTGTAGCATTAAATCTCAAATCATACTGGCAGATTTTTTTTGCATTAAATGTGATTTAATTGATTTATTACACTGATACATAGAACATCAAAGACATCTCTTCATTTCTTCTTAGATACTCCGGCTCCTCCTTCAACACCTCGTATCACTGACACGACCAAACACAGCATCAGCATGACCTGGACCAGACCCATGTACGATGGCGGCTCAGACGTCACTGGGTATGTGGTGGAGATCCTGGAGGAGGATTCAGAGCAGTGGTACCGTGCCACTGCTAAGGCCCTCAAGACTAATGAGTATGTGGCTGCTGGACTGGCATCCAATAAGAAGTATCGCTTCAGAGTGGCGGCCATCAACAGCAACGGCACTGGAGAGTTCAGTGAACCCAGCGCTGAGGTGGAACCACTTGAGAAAATTGGTGAGTCCACAATGCCTCAGGACAATCACGATAAAAAGGCACTTCAGTTTTATCACAGTCATTGAGCAGGAAATTAAGCCTCACTGACCCTCATGTGTTTTCAGAAATGCCGGACTTGGAGCTGGCTGACGACCTGAAGAAGACTGTCTGTCTTCGTGCTGGAGGAACCCTCCGTCTCTTCGTGTTTGTCACTGGCAGGCCACTTCCTGTTGTGGCCTGGAGGAAAACCGGTGTTGAGCTCCAGAGCCGAGGATACATTGAGACCACTGACAGCTACACCTGTCTGATAGTGGAGAAGGTGAACCGTTACGACTCTGGAAAGTACGTTGTGGAGGCTGAGAACCCATCTGGAAAGAAGACTGCCACCATCTTGGTCAAAATCTATGGTACGTCAGCTTGTTCTTTACAAACAGTGAAAACCCTTGGTTAGGATTTGAGAAAAATATGTGAGACAAGACAGTTTAGAATGTTTTAATAATATTAATTGTGTAACTGTCTGGGATCATGGATCAGAATGTTTAATAGTAATTAAAATGTAATTAAAAGTTACATATTTTGGTTTTCAGACACTCCTGGACCTCCAGGTTCAGTGAAGGTGAAGGACTATACCAAAGAGTCTGTGGTCATCACCTGGGATGTCCCTGGTATGGATGGTGGTGCTCACGTCAGTAACTACATTGTAGAGAAACGAGAAGCAAACATGAAGTCATACAAGACAGTGACCACCGAGTGTAGGAAAACTCTGTTGAGGATCACAGGTCTGGAGGAGGGTGTGCATTACTTCTTCAGAGTCCTACCTGAAAACATCTATGGTGTGGGCGAGCCCTGTGAGACGGCTGAAGCTGTCCTGGTGTGTGACGCACCATCAGCACCTCAGGATCTCCAGGTTGTCGATGTCACCAAGTCATCTGTGTCCCTGCACTGGGAGAAACCACTGCATGATGGCGGCAGCAGGTTGAACGGGTACATCCTTGAGGCCTGCAAGGTGGGATCCGACCGCTGGAGCACCGTAGCCACCCTGAAAGCCTCTGCGTCCCACCACACCATCCAGTCTCTGACAGAAAATGACCAATACCTGTTCCGAGTCCGAGCCACAAACACCAGAGGAGCCAGTGAGCCCATGGACACTGTCACCCCTGTGGTCATCCAGGAGATTAAAGGTTAGTCTCAGGTTCAGGCTCAAGTTCCTTCACATCTCATGCCTTGTTTTTCCATCTACATTGAATTGTCATGCATTGATTTTTTGAGAACCAGGTCCTATTTTTAAAATTCACTAAGACACTATAATGCATAACTCTCTAATATGTATTCGGACATTAAAAGGACATTTCCAGTGTTTCTTTGTACTTGTACGTGGCAGTAGTTTGAAGTTTGGACAGGGTGTTCATCTTGACACCAGTTGACAAATGATGTGTCTCAAATAACTTTTCAGTTTTTCTTCTTGTCTTCAGTTTTATTTTGAGAAAAAAACACTTCACAAGATTAGGAAAATAATTAACAAATGAAAACTGTGTTTATTGTAGTGATGCCAAAGATCGACTTGACCAACATTCCTCAGAAGATCGTCCACGTGCATCGTGGTAAAAATCTTGACCTGAACATCCCCTTCAAGGCCAAACCTCAGCCCGTCTGCTCTTGGTTCTTTGGTGGAGCTAAACTGAAGGATAGTCTGGACCGCATCAAGGTTGACAGCAATGGAAAGTTCACCCGACTCCTGGTCCGTGATACTACCATCAACGATACTGGAAACTACACTCTGGAGGTGAAGAATGCTGTCGGTGTTGCCACAGAGGTCATCAAGGTTATCATCCTCGGTAAGAAATAAATTAGTCATAACTAGAAGTTTGACGAGAGGAAGGTCCAGGAGGTTGAGATGCATAGAGCCTTGTTTCAGATACAGATATTGATGTTTTGAAGTTTTATCAAAATTTCTAATCACTTGTTTTTGGTCCAGACAAACCTGGCATCCCTGTTGGTCCAATGAAGATCGAGGATACTGATGGTGTCTCAGTGACCGCTAGCTGGGAGCCTCCAGAGAAGGATGGAGGTGCTAACGTAAGCGGTTATGTGGTGGAGCAGCGTCCAGCTCACATTCCAGGATGGTCCACTGTCTCTGAGTCCGTGACCAGACCCTGCTTCAAGTTCACCAGACTCAGCGAAGGAACTGAATACGTATTCCGTGTCGCTGCCATGAACCGCTTTGGTATTGGTGGCTTCCTCCAGTCTGAGGTGGTGGAGTGCAAGAGCCCCAAGAGTAAGTGAACTTTATCAAGTCCAAATATTGATACTAAGACAGGATTTAGAGATAATTTTCTTTTGAGAAAGCTTATTGTTGTGATATTTACTATTTCATATTTAATGTGTGAAGCCTTGAATCCTCATTGTTTATGTCATTTAACCTCTGATTTCTTTGCAGCCATCCCTGGACCTCCTAGCAGGCCTGAGGTGCTTGATGTCACCCATGAGGGCATGACGTTGACCTGGCAACCACCAGAGGACAATGGTGGATCCACTATTGCTGGATACATCATTGAGCGTAAAGAGGCCGGGTCCGATAGGTGGCTGAAGATCAACAAGAACACTGTCACCATGACACGTTACCGATCCTCAGGTCTAATTGAAGGCCTGGAGTATGAACACCGCATCACTGCCGTCAATTCTAGAGGAGCTGGAAAACCCAGTGATAGCTCCGCCATCACAGTCGCCATGGATCCCATTGGTACGATAAAACATCCAGGCTCAAGTTTTGAAAATGCTGTGGCAGAATCATAAGACGTTAGCTATTTATTGAAGATCAGATTGGATTTAAGTTTGTTGTCATTACACAAGTACTAACTATTGATTATTCCAGTGTTTCATCCATGACATTTTTCATAAGGAAGCCAGTATTATGGTGTTTGCTATAGTGTATATAGACATCAATGTATTTATCTGATGTCATTCTGTGTTGTTGAACAGAGCCTCCAGGTCCACCAGCTCAGCCCAGAGTCACAGACACCACCAGGACCTCAGTGTCTCTGGCCTGGCTGCCACCTGAAGAGGAGGGTGGCTCCATCATCACCGGTTACCTGATCGAGATGCAGAAGGTGGACCAGGTGGAATGGACTCTGTGCAACACCACACCCACAAAGATGTGCGAGTATACTCTGACCCACATGCCCCAGAGCGCCGAATACAAGTTCAGGATCATTGCCTGCAATGCTGGTGGATGTGGAGAACCCGCTGAGATTCCTGGAGTCATCAAAGTCCAGGAGATGCTAAGTAGGAAACATACTTTTATATCTTTGTGTTCAGTTTTGTCTCATTTACTTGACTTGAATTCTAATAAAAATCTCCTCCTCAGTCTATCCTGACTATGAGCTGGAACGTGTATATGAGGAGGGCTATGTGGTGAGGCAGGGTGGAGTCATCCGCCTCTCAGTCCCCATCAAAGGTAAACCCATCCCCACATGTAAATGGACCAAAGATGGACGTGACATCTCTCACCGTGCGATGATCGCTACCAGTGATGATGTCACTGAGCTGGTCATCAAGGAGGCTCACAAAGATGACACTGGAACTTATGATTTGGTTCTGGAGAACAAATGTGGAAGGAAGGCTGTCTACATCAAGGTATGTGGAACGTCTGCAGCGCTCAATAAAAATATATGTTGGATTCTGTAATATTTCAACATTTTAATGAGAAAAACACTGATGATACTAAGCCATTCATTTATGGCCACATTTGTGCCAGGCTCATTCATGTACTTGAAAGCAGCACAGTTGTTGAACTTTATGATCCATCAGCAGATTCTCATGTTTATCATTTAAAATGTCATGCTAATTTAGATAAACATTTCTAAATTATAATCAAAATTCTAATAAGGAACAATGGCACTGAAAGGTCAGACTTAACTTTTGTGAAACTTACCTGCAGGTGAAGGTGATTGGTCGTCCTGATGTACCTGAAGGTCCTCTTGAATTCGATGACATCCAAGCCCGATCAGTCAGGGTCAGCTGGAGAGCTCCATCAGATGACGGTGGCTCTGATATCCTGGGCTACGTCGTGGAGAGGCGTGAGGTGCCCAAAGCCGCCTGGTACACTGTGGATGCCCGGGTCACAGAGACCTCTCTGGTGGTGAAGGGTTTGAAAGAGAACGTGGAGTACCACTTCAAGGTTTCTGCTGAGAACCAGTTTGGCATCAGCAGATCTCTGAAATCTGATGAGTCTGTTACACCAAAGACACCACTGTGTGAGTACCTGTCATTTTTGTTTCAGTTCCTCACATTGTATTATTTGAGATAAAAATACTGACTTGATTGATTTCAATGACCTCCAGGCCCACCAGAACCTCCCAGCAACCCACCAGAGATCATGGATGTGACCAAGTCCACTGTGGCTCTGTCCTGGGCTAGGCCTAGGGATGATGGAGGATCCAGAGTCACAGGATACTTTGTAGAGAGGAGGGAAGTGTCAACCGAAAAGTGGGTCCGCCACAACAAGACCCATATCACCACCACCATGTACAACATTACTGGACTCATCCCTGACGCCGAATACATGTTCAGAGTCATTGCTCAGAATGACATTGGAAAAAGTGAAGCTGGACCAGCATCGGAGCCTGTGGTCTGCAAAGATCCTTTCGGTGAGTGCAATAAAGTAGGCCAGGTTACTGGAACTTTGATCAGATTAAAACCTCAACTGGATTCAACTGACTCTTGGAGGATGAACCATTGACATGACTGGTTAAAGAGAGAGAGAGAGGGAAAGGGAGAGACTGGGGAAGGAGGAGATACATGGATGCACAGCAAAATGAACTATAACTTTTAAAAACTAAAAAAAACTGGTGTTAGAATAATTACCAATAACTACAACAAATGCCCATACCTGTTAATACTACTACTCCAAATACAAGTATTAACAGTGGATATACTACTACTGCAACTGTTAGTATCAGTAATAGAAACAGCTACTATCTATGTAACTATATAATAAACACTATCACAACTATACAGATAAATTAATAATGATGATGGAAACAAAGGAGAAGCAGGACCAGAGCAGTAGATCCAGACATGATCCTGGGAAAACCTGTGAGAACTTAAAACAGAGACTCCAGGGTAAAAGTAAAGTCAGTAACTAAGTTAGTAACAGTAACTAAGAAAGAGGAGGTCAGAGAAGAAGAGGAGCAGAGAGGAGACTAGACAGGAGGAGGAAGGAGACAGGCTGATTCTGTAATTTAATCTGATTCCTTTTTCAACGTCCATTTGGATCCTAGAACAACTTATTTTATACCACAGCTACATTATCATTTTTACATCTTCATTGTCTTCATTCATTCTAATCTCCACCTGTTTGTCTCGTAGACAAACCCAGTCAACCAGGAGAGATCGACATTGTCTCTGTGACCAAGGACAGCATCACCATCCACTGGCTCAGACCCGAACACGATGGTGGTAAAGAGATCCTGGGATACTGGATCGAGTTCAGAGAGGCTGGAGAGAGTGCCTGGAAGAAATGCACCAAGGAGCGTTCCAAAGACCGTCAGTTTACCATGGGTGGTCTGATGGAGGCTACTGAGTACGAGTTCAGAATCTTTGCTGAGAATGAAACTGGACTCAGCAGACCTCGACGTACCCCCATGGGCATCAAGACCAAACTGAGCGGTGAGAGACTCTAATCCTGACAAAAAGGTTTTATCTGGCATAAGTTGTAAGATTATGAACAAAACACAGCAGCTGCTGTTTGTCTTCAATGAATTGTTTATAATAATTAATTATAAAGCATATGTCACAACTTCATGCATGTAATCTTATGAACTTTTTCAATATTTTCATTTGAGTTTCTTGCTCTAAATATTTTATTTATTATTATTATTTATATATATATATATATATATTTATATATATATATATATACATGTCACTTTTTCAAAATCATAATTTTAATCTGCTCTTAATTTTATTAAGAAATTTCATGACTTGATTCTTGTTGTATCTTTGTTGTACTCCAGATGTACAGAATCATGTGGCACTAATTACAAATGCCAAAGTGTAAAATGACCATTTGCTGATGTTTTCTCAGTCGGTGAGGCGCCAGCTTTGAAGGAGGAGATTCAGGATGTGACGACAAAGCTTGGTGAGTCTGGCACCCTGACCTGCGGCATCATCGGCAGACCTCTTCCAGAGATCAAATGGTACCGCTATGGCAAAGAGCTGATCCAGAGCCGCAAGTACAAGATGAGCTCTGATGGCCGAAACCACTCTCTGAGCATTCTGACAGATGAGCAGGAGGATGAGGGCATGTACACATGCAGGGCCATGAATGAGGCCGGCGAAATTGAGACCAGCGGCAAGCTCCGCCTCCAGGCTGCTCCTCAGTTCCACCCTGGATTCCCTCTGAAGGAAAAGTACTATGCTGGAGCTGGAACCAGCCTCCGCCTTCATGTTGTGTACATTGGACGTCCTATCCCTCAGATCATGTGGTTCTATGGCAAGAAGCCTCTGAATGTATCTGACAGCGTGATCATCGAGAACACAGAGAGCTACACTCACCTGGTGGTGAGGAACGTCCAGAGGAAGACCAATGCTGGTCGTTACAAGGTCCAGCTCAGCAATGCATTCGGAACCATCGATACTGTTCTTCGAGTTGAAATCCAAGGTAATGTCACCTCTGAAAACATACCAAAAAAATCGTGTTATGGTTAGGATATATTCATGAGGTTTTCCATTGGAATTATTGTAGTTCTTAAATGATCATTAGTTGTGTATGTTTATTTATTTCCTTAAGTTTATGAAGACAAAAGCATCATCAGCACAGCGTTGTGAAAATAACCAATCGGTAAATAGAAAATAGAGAGATGAGCTCTGGAAATATATATTTTTTAATTTTATGGTGTCTCATTTGTCATTCACTTAGAGTACATATATACTTTTATTAGTTTTATTTTGAGGAAAGTTTTCAGTTTATCTTTACCTATAGTGGTAAGTTAAAATTTTCAGATTAAAACTAGTTAATTCATTAATTGATATAGATGAATTGTTAATTTCACACTGGATTTGTCTCCAGTTTGAACCAATTGATCAGGGTATTGTACTTTGACAATAATTTATTCAAAACTAAGTAAAACTACTGGTAAAATGAATATAAAAATGAAATTAAAAAGAAAGTGATAGACCATAAATTACTCTTAAGAGATGTAAATGTACAAGTGAATTGTAGAATAACCTCTTTCTTTAAATTTCCAGATAAGCCATGTATCCCTGAAGGTCCTGTGGTCGTTGATGCACTGCTCAAGAGCTCTGTCATCATCAGCTGGAAGCCTCCCAAAGATGATGGAGGCTCCATGATCACCAACTACATTGTTGAGAAACGTGAAGCCAAAGAGGGTGAACAGTGGCATCTGGTGTCCTCATCCATCTCTGGTACCACCTGCAGAGTACCAAATCTCATTGAAAGTGCTGGGTACTACTTCAGAGTCTCAGCCCAGAACCAGTATGGAGTCAGTGAAGCTCTGGAGATCCCATCAGTTCTCATCATCAAGAGTCCATTCGGTAAATAAAGATGTATTCTTGATAACAGCACAATTTCAGTTCTCCAAATTGTTTGTGGAGCCTTGTTTTCATTCTTATTACAGTTGGTGCAGACAGGACTAAGATGTGGACTTATAGATCCTTAAAAACTAATGGAGATAAATCCAGTAACATTACCTGTTTTTTTTTTTTTACTCAGAAAAACCTGGCATCCCACAGCAGCCCTTCATTATCAGCTCTACCAAAGACTCTTGTGTTGTCTGCTGGAAGCCTCCAAGTAGCGATGGTGGTGCTAAGATCACTAACTACTACCTGGAGAAACGTGAGAAGAAGCAGAACAAGTGGATGTCAGTGACAACCAAGAAAATTGTGGAGACCAACTATGAGGTCAAGGGCTTACTCGAGGGCTTCGAGTATGAATTCCGTGTGAAGTGTGAGAACATGGGAGGTGAAAGTGATTGGAGTGAAATTTCTGCACCAATCATTCCCAAGTCCGATCAAGCTCCTAAGGCTCCAGCATTCAGAGAGGAGATCAGGGATATGACTGTCAAATTCCAGAGCAATGCCACCTTTGTCACTAAGGTAAATGAAGAAAAATCCTGAAGAGAATCACATAGCCATAGTTTGATAATTGTGCCAATTCTGAGCTTGTAAAACCAAGCTATTTGTATTCTGAACCTCTGTTTCATTTGCTCTCATAAAATGATTTATTTTCTAACATTCATTACCAGTAGATGACCCAATTGTAAAATACCAAATGTTTTATGTTTTTCCTCTGTTAAGGTGATTGGACATCCAAAACCTATGGTGAAATGGTACCGCAATGGCAAGGAGATCCTGGCTGATGGAACCAAGATCAAAGCCCAAGAGTTCAAGGGAGGTTACTATCAGCTGGTTATCACAAATGCTGAAGAGAACGATGTCGCTGTTTACCAAGTCAGAGCAACCAATGCTTTTGGATCAATTTCCACTTCAGGCAACTTGGATGTGGAAGGTAACATTGTTTTTCACAAAACCTTAACTTTTAAACTCCACAAGGTCAAAATGTAATCAAATTAAAAAAAAAAAACATTTTATGCATCTTTCTATTTTAGTTCCTGCTAAGATCCACCTGCCCAAGGAGCTCCAGGGAATGGGAGCAGTCCATGCTGTCCGTGGTGATCATGTCACCATTAAAATCCCGATCTCTGGAAAGCCTGAACCTGCAATCACATGGCAGAAGGGTCAGGAGATCCTCTCCAACTCTCCTTATCATCAAGTCATCACTACCAGGTCTTTCACTTCTCTGGTGTTCCTGAAAGGAGTCCGCAGCAAGGACACAGGCTTCTACATCATCACTGCTAAGAACAGGTTTGGCATGGACAAGCAGACCATCGAGGTGTGTGTGGCGGACATTCCAGAAGCTCCAAAGGGACTTGTCGTTAGCGACATTGCCAGGGATTCAATCACTCTGACCTGGGAGCCACCAGCCAATGATGGTGGCAGCAACATCATCAACTACATCGTAGAGAAGTGTCCCACAACTTCTGATAGGTGGATCCGTGCTGGACAGACTTCTGACTGTAGCATTACTATTATCAACGTCTTCGGAAAAGCCAAATACCAGTTCCGTGTGATTGCTGAGAACGAGTTCGGACTCAGCCCTCCTTGTGATCCAACAGAGCCAATCACCACTAAGGAGGACAAGTCTATTTTCAGAAACTACGATGAGGAGGTGGACGAGGCCAGAGAGATTACCAAAGAGGAGGCTCTGTTCTACAAAGTGAAGGAGCTGTCTTCCAAGTACATCATCTCTGAAGAACTTGCTCGGTGCCAATTTGGAGCTGTCCACCGCTGTGTGGAGATTGCCACCAAGAAGACCTTCATGGCCAAGTTTATCAAAGTCAAAGGAACAGATCGTGAGTTGGTTCTCAGGGAAATTGAGGCTCTTAATGTAGCAAGGCACAAGAACATCATCTATCTGCATGAATATTTTGAAAGCATGGAAGAGATTATCCTTATATACGAGTTTATCTCTGGAGTTGACATCTTCGAGCGCCTGGGCACTTGCAACTTTGAACTCTCAGAACAGGAGATTGTTCGTTACTTGAGACAAGTTTGTTCTGCACTCAAATTCCTTCACACCAACAACTTTGGTCACTTCGACATCCGCCCAGACAACATTGTCTACACGACAAAAAAGAGCACCAACATAAAGATCATTGAGATGGGCCAGTCCAGGCTTCTGGTACCAGGAGAGAACATCAGAATGCCGTTCTCAGCTCCAGAATACTGTGCTCCTGAGGTCCACCGCCATGACTTGATCACAACAGCCACTGACATGTGGTCTGTTGGTGTCATGACCTATGTGCTGCTTAGTGGCCTCAATCCATTTGCTGCAGAGTCAGTCACAAAGATGATTGAGAACATCTCCAGCTGTGAGTATGTGTTTGACAGTGAAGCATTCAAGGACATCAGTCTGGAAGCTATGGACTTCGTGGACAGACTTCTTGTCAAGGACAGGAAGCTCCGTATGACTGCTCATGAGGCCTTGGAACACCCATGGCTGAAGATGAAGATTGAGCAGGTGAGCAACAAGACTATCAGGACCTTGAGACACAGGAGGTACTACCAGGGTCTGGTAAAGAAGATGGATACCATTGTATCAGCATCTCGTATTGCCTATGGTGGTGGCTTCAAGAACCAGAGAGGCCTGGCTGTTGGTAAAGTGAAGATTGGAACAGAGTATCACGGTCTGCGTGCTGGTCCAGTTATGCACGCCTCAGCTGAAGAAGGAGGTCATGTCAGATTTACTTGCAGCTTCACAAACTTTGACAAGAGTACCCAGGTTTCATGGTTCTTTGGTAACCGTCAGCTGCACTCAAGCCCCAAGTATGAGATTTCCTACAGTAATGGATTTGCCAGCATCTATGTGAAAGACATTGAAGAGAGTGATGATGGTGTGTACAGATGTAAGGTGGTGAGTGATGATGGTGAGGACAGCGCTTATGGAGAGCTCTTTGTTGAGAGTGTGAGGAGCATCAGAGAGCACTATATAGGCCGCTCCATTAAGAAACTCAGGAGAAAAGTCGACAAGACGAAAATCCTGCAGAGACCACCAGAGTTCACATTACCACTGTTCAACAGTGCTGCCTACATCGGTGATGATGTTCGTTTTGGTGTGACCATCACCGTCCATCCTGAGCCTCATGTAACATGGCTGAAGAATGGCGAAAGGATCAAACCTGGTGAAGACGACAGCAAGTACACCTTCACTAGCGATAAGGGTCTGTATCAGCTCATGATTCACAACCTGGACATGAATGACGATGCAGAGTACACTGTCATGGCCCACAACAAGTTTGGAGAGGACAGCTGTCAGGCCCGTCTCACTGTGACACCTCATCCAGTGGCAGAAGATACCATGAGACCAATGTTCAAGCGTTTGCTGGCTAATGTGGAGTGTATTGAGGGAAATAGTGTTCGCTTTGACCTCAGAGTATCTGGAATCCCAACTCCAACACTGAAATGGGAGAAGAATGGAAAACCACTGCAGTTTGGTCCTAAGGTAGTTGTCATTCAGGAGGATGTGGACTACCATGTTCTGCACATCAGAGAGACACTGTTGGAGGATTCTGGTGTGTACAAGGTAACCGCAACCAACTCTACTGGATCTGCAAGCTGCCAGGCAACACTGAAGGTTGACCGCCTTTCCTACACCAGGAGAGACTACAAGAGTGAGGAGGAGAAGTACAGACACATCCAGAAACAGATTGAAAAGACCAATAAAATGGCTCAACAGATTGTTGCCACTGAAGAACTTGTCCCGCTGAACCCAACAGCTCAGGAGGCGCTCAAATTTGCAGCAGAGATGTACAAACCTGCAGTGAGCACCAAGAACGTTGAGGGCGAGTTTGACATCACAGTGACGAAGTCAGACACCAAGAAACTGGAAGAGGAGAGGAGGATCTTCATGCCTTATGAGATCCCTGAGCCTGTGGTCCATGATCCTCGGGTTCTGGATGAGGACAAAGGTATCAAACAGTTTGTTCCTCTGTCAGACATGAAGTGGTACAGGAAGCTGAGAGACCAGTACGAGGTCCCAGAGAGGATGGAAAGGATTGTGCAGAAGAGGCAGAGACGCATCCGCCTATCAAGGTGGGAGCAGTTCTATGTGATGCCTCTCCCAAGAATCACAGACCAGTACAGACCAAGGTGGAGGATTCCCAAACAGACCCTGGATGACCTGGAGACTGTCAGACCTGCACGCCGTTCACCTTCTCTGGAGTCTGAGGTCTCCTTCAGGTCTGTATTTAAGTGGTTTAATTAAGAATGGTTTTTGTTTGATTTTTGAATTTAGTTTAGATTCAGTTACTTTTATAAATATTAGTGTTATTTTTATTTCCTTTTCATCTACAGAACTAAACAATTACATTTTATTTAACTGTAAACCTTCCATTGTAGGTCTTTGATTTCTTAATCATTTATTATGAAATGATACAACCATGTAAAACTGAACCTCTCTGTTTTTTCTTTGTTTATTCTCAGATCCAGAAGGCGATCTCTTGGAGACTTGAGTGATGAAGAGCTGATGATGCCTGTGGATGATTACATTTCAATGAAGAGAGCTGAAGAGGAAAAGATGATGCTTGAGGATGAACTGGAGCTCGGGTTTTCTGCATCTCCTGTCGGCAGTCCGGTTCGTGTTGAACGCCGTGAAGAGAGAAGACAAGAGGTGAGACATGAGGCTGTTGAAGTTACAGAGACAAAGAAGAAACGCACCATCTCACAGTTTATGAGGAGGAGACGGTCTTTGTCTCCAACCTACATCGAGCTGATGCGTCCAGTGTCAGAACTGGTCAGACCATCACGACCAAGACCTGTTGATGTAGAAGGAGCGGCTGTGGAGAGGAGATCCCCCACTCCGGAGAGGACCCGTCCACGCTCACCCAGCCCTGTCAGGTCTGTTGAACGGGCATCACGCTCTTCGTCCAGATTTGAAAGATCTGCTCGCTTTGATATCATGTCCCGCTATGAGGCCAGAAAAGCAGCTCTAAAATCTGAGAGGAAGTACCAAGTGGTGAGCCAGACACCATTCAGCCTGGACCATGCACCTCGAGTAACCGTCAGGATGCGCTCACACCGCATACCAATTGGCCAAGACACCAAGTTCACCTTGAATATGCAAGCCAAGCCAGAGGCTGATGTAAAATGGCTCCATAATGGTGAAGAGATCTCTGAAAGCTCAGAGAAGTACATCTTCACCAACATGAGTGGAGTTCTGACCATCAGCATCTTGAACTGCCAAGAAGAGGATAGTGGAACATATCGCTGTGTGTGCTCCAATGCTAAAGGAGAAGCCTCAGACTATGCCACCCTGGATGTGTCAGGCGGTGGCTACAGCACCTTCTCTTCCCGCCGTAAGGATGAGGAAGTCCCCAGAGCTTTTGTTCCTGAGGTCTCAAGAATCGATCACTATCACACCACCCACTTCAAGGCTGGTTATGCCTCCGAGAGCCACTTCGAGGTAGAAGAAAGCAAGACCAAACTAACAGAGACTCGGGAAAGATATGCTGCTTCCTCTGAGAGGTACTCCTCTGCAGAGAGGTATGAGGCATCCATCAAGTATGCCTCCACTGAATACTTGTCATCAAGCTCATCATATTCTTCAGATAAGTTTTCTCTGACAGGAAAACGCACAACATCTGAAGCTAAAGCCAAACTTACAGAGGAGGTTTCTGTCCACAAACCATCTCTTGCTGCAAGAATCCTCACTAAACCTCAGTCCTTGACACTTTCAGAAGGTGAGACAGCAAGATTCTCCTGTGATATTGATGGAGAGCCTGCACCTACTGTGACATGGATGCGCGAGAGCAGGACAATGACTTCTTCTCACCGTATCCGTGTTACAACCACTCAGTACAAGTCCAGTCTGGAGATCTCCTCTGTGACCACCTCTGATGAGGGCAGCTACACTGTGGTGGTTGAAAATTCAGCAGGCCGCCAGGAGGCCCACTTCACTTTAACCATCATCAGACCAGCTCCAAAGGAGGAGGTCAAGGCCATCAAGTCCCCTGAACCTTCTGTAAAGTCACCCACTCCCAGTGTTAAGTCTCCGGAACCTGTATCCTCACCTGTCCCCAGTGTAACATCACCCGAGCCAAGCATCAAGTCTGTTAAATCACCTGAGCCTAGCGTGAAATCCCCTGAACCTTCAGTGAAATCACCAGCTCCTAGCATAAAATCTCCAGAACCTAGTATAACTTCACCTGTTCCAAGTGTTAAATCAGCAACACCAAGTGTAAAATCTCCTGAACCATCTGAACCTGAGGGAGTCAAGTCACCACTGGGAATAAAATCTCCAGAACCCGGAGTGAAGACCCCACAAGGGATCAAGTCTCCAGAGAGGGTGAAGTCGCCTGAACCGACTGGAATTAAATCACCAAAAGGCATCAAGTCTCCAGAACCTGCAGGTATTAAATCACCAAAAGGCATCAAGTCCCCAGAACCATCAGGGATCAAATCACCAAGGGCTCTTAAGTCACCAGAACCACCAGGCATCAAATCCCCTAGAGCTCTGAAGTCACCAGAACCTGAGGGAATCAAATCTCCTCCAAGGATGAAGTCCCCTCCTCCAATCATGTCCCCGAAGAGAGTTATGTCTCCTCCCACTGTCAAAGCACCTCCCCGAGTCCTGAGTCAGTTGACGGCTGAGGCCTACGAAGGATCGGTGAGAATGTCATGTGTCTGTGAGAGCAGCGTCAAAGAGGTGGTGTGGTTTGTCAATGGAAGGAGACTTTCCCAGAGCAGCCACTTTGAGATGCACTACTCCGAGGGCTCCTGCTCACTCATGATCCACGATCTGGCAGACAGTGACCAAGGGGAGTACATCTGTGAGATGACTTCAGATGGAGGAGTGTCCAAGTCCTCCTTCTCCTTCACTGGACAGGTGTTCCAGTCCATACGCATGAAGATTACAGCCTACAGAGAGCAGCAAGTGGCTCTGAAAGGTAAGATTCAGGTCTTTCATGGAAGTTCTTCTTCAATCATAACTTCTGAGTCCAGGTGATTATTTATTAAGCTTTAAATATTCAAGCAGGATGATAGCATGGTTATTTGTGTTTAAGTACTTTTATCTGCATCATTTTCTGCATCTTTTTACTTTTACTCCACAAAAGTTTCCTGCAGTATACAGTTTGATTTTTCACACAATACATGAATAGTCTAAAGTTAAATATAACTTTTTAATAAGGACCTATGAAGCACTTTTCCAAAAAATAGATGAAATAATGAATTCATTAGTTTATAATAATGAATTGGGCCAACAGTATTTTAATGTTTGTATCATCCTCAGGATCCATGACAATGAGTCACAAAGAGTCAACATCCGCCATGATGATGAAGAAGGAAGTCCACATGATGGAGGAGTCATCCTCCTTCTCTTCATCCTCTCAGCAAGCCATGATGTCCTCCATGATGGAGTCCAGCTCCTTCAGCAGCATGGCAGCTGAGATGAAGTTTGAGACCATGTCCATGTCCAGCATGTCCTCCATGGCATCAGAGACCTATGCCATGAGCTCCAGCAGCTTGACAGAGATGACGTCTCAGCTGGAAGGATCCATGTTCAGAGCCATCGGTAAGATAGTTCAGTTGGACATTTACATACATTTACTCTTTAATGTACGTCAGTGGACTAATTTTCCTGTTGTGTATTAGGTGGTGCTCCAAGGATTGAAGCTCTGCCCGAGGATATCAGCATTGAACCTGGTAAAGTCCTGACAGTGGCCTGTGCCTTCTCCGGTGACGCCAAACACATTGAGTGGTCCCGTGGTGGGAGGAGCATTGAAGTGATGGCTGGAGGCCGCTTCCACATCGAGACCACAGACGACCTGACCACCCTCATCATCACCGGGGTGAAGGAGGAAGACGCTGGAAGCTACACCCTCAAACTGTCCAATGAGCTTGGCTCTGACACAGCGACTGTTCACATTAGCATTCGATCGGCGTAAAACTAATCTAAATGTCAATCTTCCCCTTTTCCCTACTTCCATGCCTTTTTATTTATTAATTAAGCAAAACTGATAAAGATCTGGATTTCTCTTCTTGTAAATATGAACTATTTTTGTACCAAACTTGACATTAATTTATGCCAAACTAGACTAAAGTCTAAAGTTGTTATAAAATGTGCCATATTGGATAACTATGACTTAGGATTTTTGATCCATTTTTCTGTGACATGTACATAATGTATATAGCCGAATTTAACGGTTATGGGAAATGTATGCATTGTTATTTATGACAATAATATTAACTGAAACTAAATGAAACTAAATGTGGTTTAACAGGAGAAAGTTTCACTTGGAACGAATACCCTGTTAAACTGAGAAACTAAACTCTGCGCCTCAACAATAAGTTGAAGTCTAAGATTGCCTCAACAGGTAGAGAGGCTCCCTGTTGACGTTACCTCAATCAGAGACAGAACATGAATGCACCGCCGCAGTGGGCGGAGCTGATGCATTAATGTAACCAGAGCGTGAGATCCTGAGTGCTGTTTGCATCAACCCTCATGTACGCAGGACAACTGGACCTCACGCTCCGACTGATGATGTCATACTGCTGATCGTTTCCATGACATGCTCAGAGTGCGAGCGGCCTGCACTTCCTGAGCTCCAGTGTTTTTGTTTTTTGTGCTCTGCTTCTGGCGAACGACTGCTCAACCTCGGCTCTACGTAGTACCATCAACCTGGCCAATCAATTCTCAGAGTCCGTTGTGCACTTATTCGCAGAGGCAGAGCTGTCTCTCGGAGGTCTGCAGTGTGTTTGTGTGTTAGTTTTAGAAGTTCACCTGTCAGTCGAGCTGGGCGAAGCCAAGCACATGTAGTGCGGCCCAACGCCATCAGGCTGCGCCCAACTGAAGAAAGTTATGTGTTATAAGCCGCCCCGCACTGTGGTTTGACTGAACTTAGATGTAGCATAATTTTCGCAGCCTCCTTGAGTTTTTCTCCAATTATTGATTTAATAAAGCGTGATTATCAGCACTAAAAAACGCCTCCTGTGATCTGTGTGTCTGTTTAGTTTCTTCAACACCCACATGTACAGACTCTGACTTTTTAAATAATTTGTGGTCCACTATGATGACAAAATGTTGAGATGTGGTCTACACTGATGCAGTTCAGAGGAATAGGAATACAAATAAGCTTTATTGTCATTGCAAATTACATATGTACCGTGCAACATTTTGTTTTTGTGCTCTAAAGTGCCCAAAATATCCGGACAACCATTATAAAAGCTGTTGAGAATAAAAATATAAAATCAGTTGTGTGAAGTCACACACACAAAAAAACATGTCCAATATCAATAATAAAACTGATTAATTAAGATTAATTTAGCTAGTTAGTTGTTCTCTCTCTCTGTAGGTAGCATGTGTACATTCAATTAAAGGTTATTATACTCCATAAGGACAGAGAAGTTGGGAAGTCTTCCACCTTTCTCTGACGGACCAGAGTCTGTGTTTGGTATACCTGTTCTGTCCTCCCACCATTAAACTCAGGTAGATACAGGTTCATTCTCCTGTTGGTGTCCATGATCCTGGTACTGAAGGCCTGGCCTTCAACTGAGTGGCGCTCACTTCTGCTAATGTGTGACATTACTATGTTCTATGTATGTATTAGGATTAAAATGTAGTGTAAATATTTATTGATACTGCTCATGAACCCTCATGAAAGTTTATAAACCTTGACAGTATCAGAAGCTTAAATAATTTCATTAGCTGATGTCAGTGTAAAGGTAAGTTCTGTCACTAACCGGTGCACACATGCGTGTAGCTAATGTCATAAACATATGTGTGTGTGTGTGTGTGTGCGTGTGTGTGTGTGTGTGTGTGTGGCTAATGTTAGCAAAGGCCAGACTCTAGAGGGTATACGTACCTACGTCACTTCCCCCATGGGCCACGCCCCTCCAAGTCAGACTGATTGGCAAAGTGGCTCAACATAGCAGAGTACCAGTAACTACAGCAAGACCAAGAAAAGTGCAGAATAATATGAAATTAAGGACAGTTGGACTCAAAATGGATCCATACAAGCTACCAAACAACATGTGGTCAACGAACATTGATATGTGGCTGGGAATCACGTATCCTCAAATTTATATGGACCTGATTTCAACGCCGGAAAATACACAATGCAAAACAAAAGAATCAATACTTCAAGGCAGGATTTGTTGGTGAAATTAAAATGATCAGAACACCGATGGATATTCTGGTTGTCCGTGAACAGGTTTGTAATTACATATGTAAATTGTGAGTGCCAGGCGTCGTAGCTCGCGCTGCCGTTCACTAATTCTACAGGTGAGACAGAATGAATGAGCCTCCTTTGAAACCTTGGACTGCTGCAGAGAAGACAGGGACAGTTTGGACTGTTTATTGGACATGTACAGTATGATAGGACTAGGATAGATGTGTTGACATGTAGCAAGAAGACATGCAGTGTACATCACTATCATGTCAGTAGACTAAAACATATATAACATAAGACATAACTAAATGACAAATGCTTAAGATTAAGAGCTTTACTGAGAAGTAACGTGAGACAAAATGATATGTGATTTAAGGTATGATTTTACTCCAGAGTACAGCATAAATTAACGTTACCTAACACCAAATGGTAACCACAAATCCAGGTTTCCTCGTCTGGATTCCAGTTATTTCTACTAATTACAAAGGTCCATCTACTTGTCTTTGGCTTTAGGTAGGTTAAAAAAAAAAAAAAAAAAAAAAAGATAAGTCGGAGGGCTTTTAAAACACATTTGTGCAATCAATGACACAACAGCGCTCCCCCGTGTTTTAGTTTGTTCTAGTTTTCGCAGTATTCAAGCCAAAGCCGCTACACATCACCATCTTTTTACCACTCAGTCTAACTGCGGTGACTTCCGCCAGCTGTGACGTGGGTGCATACCCTCTGTACTGGCAGGTTTTAAAATAATAATAAATAAATAAATAAATAAATAAAAAAAATAAAAAAAAAATAAGTAAAGATAATGAATTACACTATTCAATCAATCTTGTTTATGTAATTTTAAGTTTATCAATCATAAATAATTTTCAGATTTTCTGACAATATGTAGCTTTGTTAGCTTAACAGTGTATTAGCTATTAGCTTGTTTGAAGTTATTGGTCATGTGACGCTATTAATTCAAAAAAACAGAATGCACACACACACACACACACACACACACATATGAATGAATACCAAATTTGTATATTTAAACACTATTAATACATAAAGTTTGAATAATTTGTACAGTATGTTCTATATGATATGATAATTAAATAAATATGCATTTAAAATGTGCACACATAAATTAACATTTATTTTCATTGATTTGGGCAGTCACTCAGTGAGATGCTGGTGTGTATTCCAGTCTTATTTGTAACCTGGACCATGAAGGGTTAAACACTGTTAAACACTGGTCCGTTAACTCCTCCCCCCTTGGACCGGGGGTCTGAGGGAGGGGAGGGGGAGATTCAGGAGGACTCAGGGGGTCTGAGGTGGAAGAGGAGGTCCTGCAGATGAATGCGGTGATTCTTCAGGTACATAAAGCCTCCTCAGTTCCGGACCGGAGCCTCGAACCGGAGCCTCGGTGAGTGTTTTACCTTTGTGTGCTTTATCATTGGGTCTGGACCCGGGTCTGGACCCTGGTCCCGTAGGTTTCACTCGGCTGTTCTTGCTGTACGCTGTTTATGTTCGTTTGTTTGGACCTCTCGGTACCGGGTGGACTTTAACGGACGGATTCTCTCGTTTTACCAACTGGAACCATGAGCCACACTGAACCAGAACCTTGTGTCGGGTCATCAGAACCAGGACCACAGATAGTTTCTGCAGATAAGCTCAGTTTCTTTCACTTTCCTGTAGGTTCTCTCTCTCTCTCTCTCTCTCTCTCTCTCTCTCTCTCTCTCTCTCTCTCTCTCTCTCTCTCTCTCTCTGTAGTTAAGTGTGTGTGTGTGTGTGTGTGTGTGTGTGGTACATGTGCATCATTTTGGTTTATTTTATTTCAGTGTTTAACTTCCAATCAGCATTAAACTCCTTTTAGTTCAGGTTCAACATTTAGAACAATATGAATTGAAACGGACTGGGCCAGTAGAATAATAACAGAATTGATAAATAATAAAAAGTCTGAATGAAACAGATACAGGTTTATAGTTGTTCACAGGTTATTATGATGGTATTTTACTTTAGATCATATTGGTCTGAATGTGGAACTTGAACTAAAATAATTTATCATCATTTATTGCTGATATCTTCAGTGTAATGTCTTCATTTCATAAATTCATCCTGTGGGAGGGATTGGACTCTTTGGGCCCGGTCTTCTAACTAAAGGACTTACATGTCAAGTGACTTAAAGACACGAACATAAAGTGAAATCTGGTCTAGAATGATGAGGATCAGGACCAGGATCAGGTTGAAGTCCATCAAACGGCGCCGCTCTGGGATCAGGATGTTTATGAAACACTCGAACGACGCGAAGGAATCTCCTCTGATAAAAAGATCCAACCTGACGCTGAACCCTGGAGGATTCTGGGAGTTTTCCAGAGCAGAGAGTGTCTGAACACCTGAAGGTTGGAACATTTCCTGTGAATGAAAAAGCAGACATTGGAGCAGTGAACAGAACTGGGTCAGAATTATCTGACAGGTTTATGTTGGATCCTGTTGGAGGGTTAGTGTGTTTCTACATTTGGACGTTTATTCAGTTCTGTCTGGAGCAGAAACGCAAACAGAACCAGACCCAGCGTCCAAAGCAAACAGAAAAAAACAAAACTACAACAGGAAACATCTGAGCTCAGACTGAGACTGAAAACACAGGAACGTCTGGGTCATCAGCACAAAACCAGAACATACTGACCCGAAACTGAGGTAGAAGGTAGAGGTTTAACAGAACCTTCTGACAGAACCCTCAACACATGGATGTAGTTCAGTGGGTCTGGAGGTCAGAGGTCATCTCAAGTCTGTCCAGGTTTTTCATTGTCTTTAAGGATGAAGGTATTTGATTCTGCAACGACAGAACGATGAGACGGTAGTGGAAGCATCTCAACATGTGGTTTTTGTTTTCATGTTGTATTCAATGACGATTGTGTGTGACCACGCCCCCTGGTCATGTGACACACGTTGGACTGTTGATGGTTCTGAATAAAAATGCACTGTGTGTTGACCCCTGATGAGAACTCTACATAAAGTACATATTATTATACTACTAATACTAACATGTACTAAATACTAGTACCTAACCAGTCAACTAGAACTCACACTAGAGGGTTTAATGATCTGAGGAACTGACTGACACTCACAAACTGAAGGACAATGTGAGTTTGTTGGGGTTTGTGGTTAAATGAATAACAAGGCAGGAATCACTATGTAGAAGAGGAGGGAATTACCATAGTTACCACACACACACCTGCAGTTACCTCCTTATGTGTTAAACTGATGTGTGCTGTGGTTCGGTCTGGTTGTAGATGCAGCTGACGGATGCACATTTACGTACACATTTACATCCTGGTCCTGTCGATGCAGATCTGATCCAGTTTTTGTGGGTTGATGAACAGCCCAGGCAGTGTTTTGGCCACATTTCCTATACTTGCTGTGTTTGTGCTGACATTCACATCCCTCCGTTGTGTCACCACAGTGGTATCTGCATTACCATGGAGACAGGTCAGCTGTTATCTGTTTGGGAACAGGTGAACGTCAGGACAAACAAAGGACCAGACCCATGAAGAACTGTAACCTGGATCCATGAATCTGCACAGGGAGAGCACTCATTAGTTTGTATTTAGACGACACCATGAACGCGTCATCAAACCTTTTAATGAACCGTATTTGAGCGTCTGGTTGAGCTCAACTTTTTCTTAGTATGTGGCACTAAATAAGTAAAGTTTCATTTGATGTTTTTAGGGGATGAACAAACTCAATAGTGCCCCCTACCTGAATGTAAAACATCCAGATCCTGCTGAGGTTTGACCCACATCATCCAGATCCAGTAGAACTATGAACCAGGTCCAGTTGCTCAGAAACCAGACCCTGAACCCACCATGATCTGTGACAACTGTGGTCAGAGGGTTTATGGTCATTGTTGGTTTTATTTTAGTGACCTTGATGTGATCCTTGTGTTTAGATTTTCTTACATCTCTATTTTCATTTGGTTTTGAATCATATCATCATTTGTTTCATCGTTAATATGATGCTATTGTAACTGTTGGGACCTGAGGGACACTAATACATTATCTCTACCTTCATTAGTGTCATTTATATCGACAGTGAATCTAATGGATTTCCCCTCGATACTGAACTGATGAGGGTT
>JAPSES010000104.1:18742616-18754812 GCA_029822895.1 Maxillicosta whitleyi | reverse complement strand
ATAATCTGATCTGGTGGATTTTATTTCTTTTCTTCTGACATTCTATTGTTTTCTTATTTCAGCATTATGAGTGACGTCCGTTTGGCCTCAGCCTCCTCCATCTCCAAGATGACGGGACACGGTTCCCATGGCGGCCAACCCCCAGCCTTTGTCCAGCCTCCCCGGAACATCCGAGTGCAACTGGGAGGAGATGCCCGATTGGACGGGAAGGTGAGTCACGTGACCAGCAGTGGAATTGAACAGATAATCATAAAGAATGAGAAGTAGAAAGGAATATGTTTCTTCATTTGTCTTTGTCTTGTTGCATTTTGTCAAAATGTGACAAGTAAAAAGGTGTTCAATATGAAAAAGATAGAAAATAAGAATAAGATGAGGAAAAGAAAGAAGAGATGTTGTATCATCACTCCTATATTGAAGGTTAATTTATTTATACACTGATGTGATGTCATATGCCAAACATGTGTGTCTGCCAAAGGGTCCAAACCAGGCCATGGGATGAATTTATGAAATGAAAAATTACACTGAAGATATTAACAATCAATGATGTTCAAATCATTTTACTTCATGTTCCACATTCAGAACAATATGATCTAAAGTAAAATACTATCAACAAAAACTAAACTACAGATAATTATAACTACAAACCTGTTGCTTTGTTTTAGTGTTTAAAAAAAGGTGAAATAATATTAAAATGTTTACATTTGCAAATTTTCCTTCACAAAAAAAACAATAATCTGAACAAATAGCAACCTGAAATGTCTTAATATAAATCAGTAGAATTGTACCAATGCCTGTTATTAAATGTTTTGTGTATTTGTAGATCAACTGTTATCTGTAAGTTAATATGTACATGTGGAAATGATAAACTGAGCCAGAATATTGTTCA
Organism: Maxillicosta whitleyi; assembly: GCA_029822895.1. Taxonomy (NCBI): domain Eukaryota; kingdom Metazoa; phylum Chordata; class Actinopteri; order Perciformes; family Neosebastidae; genus Maxillicosta; species Maxillicosta whitleyi. The sequence goes on along the minus strand of JAPSES010000104.1, from coordinate 18,753,926 downwards.
AATTACACATTTTTATTTTAATATTTTAAGATATTTCAGGTTATTCAGATTTCTTTGTAGATGTAAACATTTTCATAATGTTATTTTACTGTTTTCACACTAAAACAGAGAAAAGGTTTGCATTTGTCATTATTTATCAGTTACTGTATTATTGTTACTATTTTACTTTCAATCATGTTGGTCTGAATGTGGAACCTGAACTAACATGGGTTTGACATTTTTGTCACAGATGAAGAACTGTCCTCATAATGAAGGAGACATGGGTCATGTGACTGACTCCAGTGAGGCATCACTGGCTGGAATTAATGACAAAGTGTCATTTTTCATCTGTTCTTCTGTTTTAACCAGTAGAGAAACCCAGAAACTAAAGCCAGGAACAAACAGGAAAAAATCTATCCAGTTAAACTTGTCCAAACCCAGACGCTGACCTGTCTCTGTTCCAGGTCCATGGGTTTCCTGAACCTCAGGTCACATGGTACAAGGACAGCCGGCCCGTGATTGGTGGAGAGCGCTGTGTTGCAACACAGGGTGGCCGGGGTACCTTCAGTCTGGTGGTGGGCGGAGTCAGAGCGGAGGACCTGGGCTGCTATACCTGTCAGGCCACCAATCAGGCGGGGAGTCGGCAGGTTACCGTGGAGATCCTCCTGGAAGGTGTGAATCTAAGACACTATGTGTAGTTTAACAAGGGTTCAGTAAAATAACATCGACTAAGGAATGTGTTTTAACTCAGATTCTCCTGGTTTTGTCTTTTTGTCTGTTGTCAGTCAGTGTTTCATTTCTTCCTTGTTTCTGATTTCAACTTTTTCTTCATTCTTACCTTAAACTTAATTGCTCGGGCTAATGGTGGTGCTTCTTCTCTTACTGTTATCTCTGAACTTTCTGTGTTTTTGTCATTTGTAAACTGCTGATTTTGTCTCGTATTTGAGGCATTGTATTCATTAAATGATGCCTGTAGTGAATTTTCATTCTATTCTATTTCAAAGATCATGTATAATCCAAGTGGTTCCATCGGTAACTTACATTATATCCCACCGTCAGGTACACGTTATCAAGTACTAAGTCACTGCTCCATGAGTCAGACATGGTCAGAGATGTGTTTAACATGGTCCAGGTTACAAATAAGGCTGGAACCCAGACTGGTTATTTTGTCTGATTACCTGGACTGAGATGAACTGGTCACTGACCTCGTGTAGCAGACACCAGTGTAAGGCAACACATTATCACCCAGTGTTGGGTCACATCTCTAGGACAATGGTGGAGTGGAAAGGTTATGACTGAACAAACAAACACCAACACATTAACTCAATCTGTCTCACTGACTGATTCTGGTTTACTTGTACGTGTGACCTGGAATCAACAATGGTATGTCCCTTGAATGAACCAATGGCTGCTCTTTGTAGGTTCTGATCCTGCCCATAGTTCACATAATAAAAAGGTCCAGTGTGATGCATTTATGGTGATTTTTTATTTTTTTTTTTACTGAATTTGTGCCTCTGTTACTTACATGTAAAACACAAAACAATTAATGTAATGAACATGACTAGTACAGGTTAAATTTTAACTGTGGATCCAGCTGAAGTTAACATTATTCACTAAATATAATATAGAACATAACAATAGAATAAAATTACAATATAATTGCATTTAATAATACTATTAAAGTATGAAAAATGGGTGACTTTAGAGAAAATGGTAGTAATGAGTAAAGAAGATGTTCCTAATCTTCTATTAAATGAGCTCCATGTACTGGTTCTGTTTCTGTCAGGAGTTTATCTACACATGACATTAATTCAATTTACATGTTATGTACAGAAATACTGCTGAAATATTGTCTTTTACTACTATATTCATCATAAACCACCACTGCAGCTGCTAAATCCATGTTTTGTGCAGCTTTCATATTTCCCATCATGCCTTTGTGATTAGCACACTGTGGTTCAGTGAGTTGTTTCACAGATTTTACAGCATCGTAAACAAATCGACAGGAGTTTCCTGTTTCTAAACAGAACCAGATTTAGACTCTGAGGGGGATAAAACCCAAGTTTACTGAGCTCAGATGTCCGCCTTTAAAATCTCCCTATATTGTCCACCTTTCTACACTAACTTTAACATCCAGAATGTTTACAGTTGATGCTGAATCAGACCCATCATGGCTCCCAGTTTGGACCCAAGTCCTGGTCCTGAACTGCTCCATATAAACCAGTTTAGTGTTTTCCTAACATTCACTCTAACTCTTATTTTTACACCTGCAGAGAACTCAGGGAAGAAATATGGCCTCCTGTCATCACTGAAACCCGGGTGAGTTCTAGTCCTGGTTTCATCTGTGGTTCCGTTGTCACTTTGCGTCAGTCGGACTTAATAAATCAGATGTCGGTGGAACGGTTTCAGCTCGTAAACCTGGGCCATGGATCATTAAATCTGCAGCTTCAGCACATTTTTTGGATGTTGATGTATCTACTTTAATGGACTGTTTGTCTGTGTCTGTGTTCATCTGTAAACCTTTACATATTTCAGGGCTGATTGTTCATTTCACTGTTAGAGATAAAATAAATAAAGTTAATACAGTCTCAGTGAAACTCCATTTCCTGTGATTCCAGACGTGGCTCTGTGGAGACCCGGCCCAGTATTTGGAGTGAGAGTCCGCCCAAGTTCATCACTAAGCCCAGTCGAGTGTTTGCGAAGCTGGGACAGACCGCCAAGTTCACCGCCAAAACCACAGGACGCCCACCACCCACGGTCACATGGCTCAGGGTAGGCAGAGCCGAATCACTGCTCTGCATACTGGTCACTGTCACCACCAAAAACTGAAACTAATAAAATCCACGCTACATGTTATTAAGAAATACTGGAAAGCAGAAGTAGTGTTTTTACACATCAGGTGGAGGCAATGGATAATTTATTTCCTGTGTTACTTAGGGGGAGGTGGAGGTTCAAGCCGGTGGGCGGGTCAGTATGTATGAGCGCAATGGTCTTCACTTTCTGGAGATAAAGGATGCTTGTTTGGATGACGTGGGCACCTACACCTGTTTGATGACCAACAGCGCTGGGTCGGTGACTGCCAGCGCAGAGCTCAATGTCCAAGGTGAGTCGACCAATCAGATGCTCCCTCAGTCATGTGATGTCCAGGTGGGTCCATGTTTCAGTTCTGATGTTGTTTCTGTTTGTCCACAGGTTGTTCTGACTCATCCAGGTGAGTCTTACCTGTCTGCTTACATTACAAATGTTTAATGTCCATCCTTCTTCTTCCTCTTATCTGGGTCTGGGCCCTGGGGGCATCAGCCTGAGCAAAGACCAGACTTGAGTCTCCCATCTAACTCCTCTAGTTCCTCCAGGGGGATTCCAAGGCATTACCAGGCCAGCCAAGAGATGGAATCACTCCAGCGTGTCCTGGGTCTGCCTAATCTGCCTGTTGATTTCTCATTCTATCCATCTCTCACTCGTGAGCAAGACCCCGAGATACTTAAACTCCTCCGTTTGGGGCAGCAACTCTTCTCCAATCTGGAGAGAACACCCCTTTGTGACTGAGGACCATGGCCTCGGACTTTGAAGTGCTGATCTTCATCTTGGCTGAAAACCATCCCAGTACAAGCTGGAGGTGACAGTTTGATGAAGCCACCTGACCACTTTATTTGCAATAAGCAGAGATGCAACCCTGAGGGCCCCAAACCAGACCCCCTCCTCCCCCTGGCTGCACCTAGAAATTCTGTCCTTAACAGAATTAAGGGCAGCCCTGGTGAAGTCCAACCCACACATGAAACAAATTCAAATTACTAAATGCAATGTGGACCAAGCTGTGGTTCTGGTCATACAAGAACCTAATGTCCCATAGCAGTGGACCATGGACCCTATACTCCCGCAGTACCCTCCACAGGATGTTTCAAGGGGCACAGTCAAATTCCTTCCTCAGATCCACAAGACACACGTGATTGGATGAGCAAACTCCCATGAACCTTCTAGGAGCCTGTGGAGGGTAAAGACCTGGTCCAGTGTTCCATGACTGGGTCAAAAACCACATGGTTCCTCCTGAATCTGGGATTGGACCGTTGGTCAGACTTTCCTCTCCAGTACCCTGGCAGAAGCCTTCCCAGGGAGGGAAGTTGGAACACACCCTCCAGTCCCTCTTTTTGAAAAGGGGACAGGGTACCTGTCAGCTGCCTCAGGAGTCATAAGTGCCAGCCAGGCCCGATAAGACATCTTCTTCAGCTTGATGGCATGGGTTGGATGAGGTTATGAGGCTCTGAAGGGGGTGGAGCCTGCTCATTTTCACCATCACCTCCTATTGGAATTGAATTGAACATTTTCAGTGGTTGTTGACATTTTTTTAAAGTTGTTAAAACGTTTGTAGAAGTATTACTTGGTGGTTATTTTAACTTTGAGATTTTCATGTATGGTCTATTTTTTATTTTAAATTCACAAACAGCTGCGTAAGACGTATTGTAAAAGCTTTTATTAAATCAAAACTCATCCAATCCACAAATATGATAAAACCACAAACAGACAAAGAACAGCATCAGAGTTTAACTGTGGTTTGATAAATACTGGACTAGATCCATATACTGACCCACAACAAGAGACCAGGTCCAAATCTGAACCAGGTTTATTCCGTCACCAATGATGGAGTAATGATGCTATGAAGTGAGTTGAGCTTGACTAGGTTTTAATAATTTCCTGACTTTTAAAAGACTAAATAATCCTCTATCATTTAGTCCATTACTTTCTCCTGATGGTGGAGGTTGGTTCATCCTGTTGGTGTATCTGTGGGTTCAGATGATGAAGGTGCTGCTCTGTCTACTCCTACAGGACACAGGACATAAAACCCACCTCCAGCATCAGGGGAGACCAGAACCATAAGCAGGACCAGCCTTCACAGGCAGCCACCTGCAGGAGCAGACCTTCAGTCCAGCTCCCTCCATTGGCTGAGAAGAGAACTGCAGCCTCTGAGTCGGTGGGTCACTGGATCAACGGATCAGAACCTGACTGAAGGAAACACATTTAACAATCTGTACATCTGTGTCTGCAGGTCCAGTCCACGGTGAGTCCTGCTGGACCGGTTCCGTCTATGGTGAGTCTCCCTGGACCAGACCAGACTGGATCAGACTGCAGGTACATACATCACCATGGTAACAATAGGGCCCGGTGTTCTGGTTTTTCAGTTTATTCTGGTTCCAGTCTTTGATTTGTGTGGTCCTGTTCCAGAACCGTCCGGAGGCTGCCTGCAGTGTCCAGCCTGCGGTTTGAGGCTGTTCCTCTGGACCAGGAGGCAACAGAAGGAGCCCAGGTGACGTTCACATGCCAAGGTAATTGTTTGTCTAGCCAAGTTTAAATGTGTAAGTGTGTGTATTTGTTCATTCTTGTCCATCCGTCCAGTGTTTTACTTTTCGGTTAAGTGTCTTCATCCCTGTTTCTTTAATGTCTGAGTAGAAGGTGTAGTGATCACCTTCAGCCTCTAGGGGTCACACTTTACTTCCTGTCTCTGGCCTCAGTGTCGTCTGGGGCCGTTGCTCAGGTAACCTGGCTGAAGGACGGGGTCCCGGTTCAGACTGGACCGGGTTTACAGCAGAGACGGGACGGACCCAGACTGACCCTGACCATGGAGAGAGTAAAGGAGATGGACCGAGGGGAGTACCGCTGTCAGCTGACCAATGCTGCCGGAGGGGGCGGAGTCACTGTCGACTCAGCAACATGGACGCTCACAGTCAATAGTAAGAAATAACATAGTCACATGGTCATTAAGTTAATTTTTTCTCAAACAGATTTTAGTTCAAATGTATTTGAGATTATTTTTTTATTTTACATCAATGCTCAAATGATTTCAACCTAAATGAATGAAAAAAAATAACACGATCCATCCCATATAGGTACACACGATCAAAGACTGACCCTGTTTACATCCACACTCTTACTATCATGTCAACAGTCTAACCTGAGTAATCTGATTATAATAAATCAGATTAACACACCTGGATTTGTCCCCAACACTCTTCAAACATGTTTACAGGTTAATCTGATTTATTTAATTCAGTTACATCTGAACATGTGAAAAAACTAATAAATCATAGAAAACAGAAGTGACGTATACAATAGACAGTAATAATACAATACAATATTCTATCACTACGTACATACGAACTCTGAAATAAATCCAATAATGGACTGAAACATCTAATCCAGGGTTTATAGATTATCCTATTTCTGACGTGACTACAAATGCATCAGATCTAATTATTACAATTACTGTCATTTGAAATAGATTCATTGGGATAAAACAAGGTTTGTATAAATGTGTTGAACCATGAGGCTGTTACTTAAAGTCTTCACCGGGGGGCAGCAGAGCCTCGTCTCAGACGCTGATGACATGTGGGCATGATGGGAAATGTAAGACCCAGTGTAAAAATATTTTAAAACCAGTACCTAAGTCATATATATAAAAAAAAAACAGAATAGTCATGAAGCTGAACCAGGCTTTTTATGATGTAAAGGGGCTTTTTTTTCAAAAAAGGTTTAAACACTGAGGTAGATCTACATCTACATCACTCCAGTAAATGAACAGAGGATTAAATGAATGACATACAGAAATGAATTTGATGCAAACAATGTAAAAGAAGATAAGGAATAAAACAAGAGAAACAGACTCTGACAGAATGGGCTTCAGTAAAAGAACAAAGTAGAAATAGATGGAAATGGTTAAAGAACCCAGAAAGTGTTTCTACTGTTTCACTGTTGGTTGGAAAAGAAGCTTTAAACAAACTCAAAATAGAAACCGACAAAAAATAGAAGCAGAGACAGAAGATCAACAGTGACTCTTAAACAAATATGAGCAGGAAGCCTTATAAAGACAAAGCACGCACACAGTAACACACACACTAACACAACACGCACAGCACAGTAGCATAATATACACACTGCAACACACACACAGTAACACGTACACTAACACAACACACACACAGTAACACACACACTAACACAACACATGCACACACATACACACACACACTAACACAACACACAGAGCACAGTAGCATAATATGCACACTGCAACACACACACAGTAACACACACACACTCTAAACACACACTAACACAACACACACAGCACAGTAGCATAATACACACACTGCAACACACACACAGTAATACGCACACTAACACAACACACACACGCACACACACACACACTCTAAACACACACTAGCAAAACACACACAGCACAGTAGCAAAATACACACACTGCAACACAACACACACACAGTAACATGCACACTAACACAACACACGCACACCCACTCTAACACACACACTAACACAACACACACATGCACTCACAGTAACATAATAAATACACTGCAACACACACACAGTAACACAACACACACACAGTTCATGTTTTTCCAGTAGACTCATTGGTGACGCTGCCCCTCATGGACATTTATGGTACTGCAATGGGAAAATTCCAGTAATTAAGCCTAATTTATGACTTAATTATTATTTAATTATGCTTTATTGCTTTTATGAAATGGGTCTGATACAATAACACACTAAAATATTTGGACAGACTGTATCTGGAGGATAATGACGCCTCCTGCAGAGTCTGATGGATGACTATGAACCCTGTGATGGGTTCTGGTCCCATGTGCAGACCCTGGATCATTCTGATCAGGATCACAGTTTCAGGATGTTGCATTGGACATTGAAGGCAGCGGGCATTGAAGGCAGCATCAGTCAGTTATGGGCTGTTCACAGCCATGAAACACAGAGAGAATCCAAAACTCCGAGCTTTATAAGGACAGGGGCCTGGAACAGGAAATCCCCCCACAGGAGGTTCCCACAGACCGACCCACTCGACCCCAAGCGACAACCGCCCCATGTCCATGTGTGGACATAACAGTTTACTCAGAGATCCTGTGTGCAGAGATGAGCTCTGGGCCTGTTCTCAGATTCAGGAAACAGATTATGAGTCCTGTTCCAAACAAAGGTCATAGGAACCGGTCCAAACCAGTGCCCCCATAACAAAACCACATCTACAATCTGCACATCATTAGAAGTATTTTATTAAAGTACTCAAATTAATACTATAAAACAAACATGTCTTTGATATTTTAAAGTTGATCTGATAATATCACACCTTGTTGTCTGATTATCTACTGCAGAGGTGTAAAAAACATATGACCCGTGGGCCAAAACCGGCCACCAAAGGGTCCAATCTGGCCCATGAGATGATACACTGAAAACATGAACAGTAGAAGGATGTCAGACTCATTTTCACCCAATTTGATCACCAGCGGCTTTGACCAGTAAAAGAACAGCAGAATAACCTGTAAATAATGACGACTCCAAAACCCAAACTGCAAAATATTATCAATATTCTGTCAGTTACTAAATGCTTTGTTCCATTTTTAGGTCTGATCTGTAATGTACATGTATGAATAAGCTGAAGCATAATATTGTTAAAATTACAATTTGTGAGAAATTTCAGGTTGTTCAGGTCAATCATATTTTTTTGCAAAAGGAATGTTTGTAAATGTAGATTCTAACATTTTCATTATTTTTTTTTTTTTGCAGTAAGACAAATTTGGAAGTGTGAATATTTATAGCTTATTTTTTGTCTGTTATTTGACTGCTTTGGTGCATTTTAGATCATATTATAACTGCCTTGGTCTAATTTTCTTCTAATGGTCCCTGTTAATTACCTGTAAACTTCATGTTAACATGATGTCATTAAGCAAAGCTAACACTATGAGCCTTTAGCAGTACTAAACACTGTAATGTATAATGATGATTTTGACCATTTCACTTTTAAGATACTTAAGATTCCTGCTCCAGTTGCTTCCAGTTGATTCAACTTTAATTGAATAAATTAATAAATTAACTGCTACAACAATCACAGGTTCATTCATTGATTTTTAATTCCAGTTTTGTGTCCAACTCATCTGTGTGACCATATCGGTTTTATATTTTATCTTGTATTTAATAACGTAAAGAGGATAAATGTCTGCTTTAAATTACCTCAGACCACAGATATTTATTTAAACATTTCAAACCAATGAAATATTGTTTTCTCTTTGATATGACTGTACATTACCCATAAGCCTTGTCACCAGACTTATTTACACTGCTATTGTAAAATATGTCAACATGTAAAGGGCTAATGCAACTTTAAGATACAACTGTCCACAGACTGGATACACAAATAGTTAAACAGAGCTGTGTGTGTATGTCTGTGTAAGTGTGTGTGTCTGTGTGTGTATGTGTGTGTGTGTGTCCAGATTATCCATGTGTTTCAGACTCGTGTCCATATATGGATTGTGGATTTCCTTTTTCTCCCTCCTCCTCCTCCTCCTCTGTGTTTTCCAGAGGCTGAAACCGACTTGTGTGTTTGGAATCACTGTGTGTGTGTACACATGGGTTCATGTGTACATATGTGTTTTATGTGTACTTGTACACTTTGTGTACTTGTATGCTCAGTGTACTTGTATGCTCCGCGTACTTGTATGCTCTGTGTACTTGTATGCTCCATGTATTTGTATGCTCTGTGTACTTGTATGCTCCGTGTACTTGTATGCTCAGTGTACTTGTATGCTCAGTGTATTTGTATGCTCTGTGTACTTGTATGCTCTGTGTACTTGTATGGTCTGTGTACTTGTATGGTCTGTGTACTTGTATGCTCCCTGTACTTGTATGCTCCGTGTACTTGTATGCTCTGTGTATTTGTATGCTCTGTGTACTTGTATGCTCTGTGTATTTGTATGCTCTGTGTACTTGTATGCTCTGTGTATTTGTATGGTCTGTGTACTTGTATGCTCTGTGTACTTGTATGCTCCATGTACTTGTATGCTCCATGTATTTGTATGCTCTGTGTACTTGTATGCTCTGTGTACTTGTATGCTCAGTGTACTTGTATGCTCCGTGTACTTGTATGCTCCGTGTACTTGTATGCTCTGTGTACTTGTATGCTCAGTGTATTTGTATGCTCCGCGTACTTGTATGCTCCGTGTACTTGTATGCTCTGTGTACTTGTATGCACCCTGTACTTGTATGCTCTGTGTACTTGTATGTTCTGTGTACTTGTATGTTCTGTGTACTTGTATGCTCTGTGTACTTGTATGCTCTGTGTACTTGTATGCTCTGTGTACTTGTATGCTCCGTGTACATGCTCTGTGTACTTGTATGCACCCTGTACTTGTATGCTCTGTGTACTTGTATACTCTGTGTACTTGTATGTTCTGTGTACTTGTATGCTCTGTGTACTTGTATGCTCTGTGTACTTGTATGCTCCGTGTACATGCTCTGTGTACTTGTACGTACTTACTGAGTGTCTTGTCTTCTTCAGATAGGGTTCAGGGTCGGAGGTCAGAGGTTGGAGGTCACCGTGTGGCTCCGCGGTTCGTCCTCGGTCTGACTGACCTGAAGGTGATGGATGGCAGCAGAGTCGCTATGACGACGGAGCTGACGGGTACGACACTCGTGTGTGGATCTTCCTGTCTGTTCTCCATGGAGACGGGTTGAGACGAGGATACGCCAAGCGTCCTCCGTGTGTTGGGTTGGACGTGTCCTCAGCCTGAAGGCTCTGTAGTTTCATATATTACATAATGATGTTCCACTGGGGTTTCCTCCATAGAAAAGGAAAAGCAGTGCAGAGAACGTTAAAGGAGAACATTTGGACATGACATGTAACATGTATGTGTGTGTATCTGGAGATCCAACATGTATTTACATGATTAACAGTAGAAACAGAACCAGAACCAACAGGAATGAAAGTACATGTTCATCAGACCCACCTCCAACACTGGTCCAGTTTGGATGGAAACAGATTCAACCCAATGCTTTAGACTGGGTTCACTAGTTTTACTGGTTTACTGGGTTTTCTAGTTTTACTGGGTTTACTGGTCCTACTGGTGTCCTTGTCCTGCTCGTCCTCAGGGGACCCTCGTCCAGAGGTGCTATGGTTCCATGACGGCCAGGAGGTGTCGGAGTCAGAGGACTTTCAGCTGATCCGGGAGGAGAACCGCTGCACTTTACTGATCCAGGAGGTTTTCCCAGAGGACAATGGGACGTACAGCTGCCAGGCCTGGAACCAGTACGGGGAGGACCGGACCGAGGCCCAGCTCACTGTGGAAGGTAAAGGACCCCACGGAACCAAAAACCAGTTAGATGTAGAGATAATTAGAAAAACCACAGGTCGACATCAGAGAAAACCTGTGGAATTTGCCAATGTTTAATGGAATGACGAACGAAAATAACATCATTAACAACAATAAGATTGAGTTTAACAACTACCAAAAGACCTGAGCTACCGAACTAGAGGTATAA